>CM067219.1:112572838-112646129 GCA_034190945.1 Octodonta nipae | reverse complement strand
GACACTGACACGACACCTTCACTACCTTGATTTTGAAATACCCATACAGTTCACTGTTTAAGAAACAGCGACAGGTAAAATACATTGTGAGTTTCTTCTTTGATAGAATTTCAAAAATATATAGGAAACAAACTAGTTTAACATCCAATTAATATAGAAAACCTGCACAAAAGTTGGTCTTCTAAAAAAACTCAAATTCCTTCTTTGTGATATATTGCATTACGGACTTTACATATGTAAGAAGTCAGAAAGAACGTATTAATTTCATACCCTTTTGGTAAATTTTTGCCGCATTTACAATTCATCGGATATGGGCTTCAACTTGCAAGTTAATAGTTCAACAAATTTATTTGGCACATAGAAATTTAAATTAAGAATTAACACACATTAGGATTAATACTCGAGTCATAACAAAATAATGACAATATTTTAATTCTCTTTGAAATTTATAAACCATTACCAAGATAATATAACCACAGAGACAGAAGATAACAAGAAACGGGAAGTATAAGTATATAACATATCAGGATGAAAGACCTTGAAATAACTGTGTCTAAATAATTGAACATTTTTAGCAAATTTTACGAGACCATGCTGTTTGCCTTGACAAGAGAATGACATCAGTAAATTTGTAGACGCGAGATCTAAGACCGACATCTGGGATTTTCGGGGAAACAAGCACACAGAGGTTCCGAATCTGTAGCCGTTCAGTGTAATTGCTGTTCTCCCGTAACTCCTAGGACAGAATGTCACGATAAAATTTTCAGGTTACTTCTCTCAGAGATACTGAATACACTCTTCGAGGTGTCATTCTTTTGTACGCAAGAAAATATATATGATATATATTGTTTCTGGTTGTGAACTTTCATCAGTTGCGCTTCCCACAATTGAATGTCCTCTCGAGCACTTTATGGATTTGATAGATAGCAGTAAATTTGTAGACGCGAAGACAGGGACAAAACAGATATAAAAAATAAGGACAATTCATTACTAAACATTATACACCAGATTAATAGAAAAGGTGATTACTTTTTTTATTACTCTTATAGAGGAATTAAAAATGTCTAATTTTACAGAGTTTCAACTTTCGTACATAAAATACAGAGATGAAAACTTTAAAATATTAGTTCTTGGTTTTGGTAAATAAAATGTATTATCAGTACGAGAGCTTGGTCGAGGAACAAGCAGAGGTAATTGAGGTAAAATGTCACTGTAATCTATTTGGTTGCTAAAAAACTTGCGTAGAAAGACAACTGAGTGAACTGTCCCCCAGCTTGTGCAGAGTAAGAAGCGACAATCTCTTCAGTAGCTCAGATTGATGAAAACCTATGGGAGGATATGAACTGTCAATTTTAAAAGCTAGAAATTTCAAATATCGCCTCTGAATATTTCCGACCGTCTCACTGTACTTATTATACCCTGGGTGCCAAACCAAAGCAGCGTATACAAGCCGAGATTTCATAAAGTAAAATCAGAGTGCTTGGGTCTGGGAAGTCCTCAGAGTTTCGAATTATAAAACCAAGACTTTTATAAGCTGCTTGTATAGTATTTTCAACATGCAAATTAAAATTTAATTTACTATAAAAACTTACACCAAGATCTGTAATATTGTTCGGTCTTGACAAAGTTTGACCTTCTTTGCAGTCGAATACTGCGCATCACTGTAGATAAATAGTCCTTTCGTTAATTGGGAACGTAGGTTTTCCCGACCAGAGTCATAGCTGATAGCAGAATCAGCTAGCCTTTCGTTAGTAAAGTGGATGATACCCTTCTCAATCTGATGATGAGATTCATGACCGATTGTGTCAGATTCACACCTTTTAAATGTCAATTAATGTTATGTCATATGGAACCACAGAAAATACGTTACGCGGCAGTTAGCAGTCAGAGAATTTTCAAAGATCTGAGATAACTGGACTTACCAGACCACCAAGATAAGATAAGGTTTGGTCGACTAAGATCTAGAAACTCACCCATCAGAACGGCCCAATAACATTTTACTGATAAAGTTCATGTTGGTCTAGCTTGTCATCGCCTATAAACCCTAAAATTTTCCTACAGGGTTTTAACATGCGTCATAAACCGGATTAGGACTGGCCATTGTAAGAGTAAATCAACTTTATACAAACGATGAATACGCATGTGTTTAGACGCTTTGATAAAAATTAATACTTTTATTACTCCATTTTTCAAGTTTGTTAGTGCCTCGAGTTGACCCCAGTTATCATTTAGATTAGGGTCATCCAATTAAGTAAATATTTTGGAAAGAAGAGCAGGTGCTAAGCAGTATCCATTTAGAGAACTTTCTGACTATAAATATTCTTTCAATTATTTTTTTCATTATCCTCTTATGTGGCACAGAATGAAACATAATTCCTGGCTACTTATTACTACTGCTTCATTAGTCATTTGTTATTTCCATTGTAAGCTGTTTTTCAGTTTTGTTTACAGTGTTCTAGTGTTATTATGTTTTTATATCTGCAATTTTCATGAATTTATTCTGATATGTTTGTTATCTTGTTATTTTTGCCTTCTTCGTTGACCTTTTCGAAAATTTAAACATTATTCCGGGCAGATGTCATTACCGATAAAAGTATAAGTGACTAAATGTGTAGTTCAGTTAGTGTTAAAGATACGATGAGATTTGTAAGTACTGTAATATTTTGTTTGTTGGCATTCGAAGGTACTTTTATAGAATGTAGACGCAGCGGTAGTAGAAGTAGACCTAGTCATTGTAAGTATATATATTTCTTAATACATATTAAAAATATTAGATCGAAAATATTCTTTTTTTAAATTTTGTTGTCATTTACTTAAGGTAACAACAACAATAATTGTTAGTGATGTTCTAACTTTCTATTTATTAAATTATTTTGGAAATATTTTCGAATAATTTAAGTTGTTTCTTTTGGCCTAGCTTCATATATTTTGTTTAATATTCGTTTATGAACAAATATGAATTATTTAATTATGTTTGTGTCTTAATAATAGTAAAGTCTTAGTTGAAAATGTGTAATTGCTTGTTATTCTTACATAGATTTTTAAATTAATTAAATTTCACTTTTAAGAAGCATTGATTTTCTATATTTTTACTTGTTTGTTTCCATTTCTCATTGCATTGCTCTCATGTGGTTTATTTTTGTCTATTTTTCTTTGGTAAAAAAGTACATTTAAAGTTCGTATTTATATGCTGTAAAAAGTTTTGTTTTTCTGGTATCCCTCTTTTTCGCAGTACTGATCTCAGGGTTGTTGGCACACAGGGCAGTAACTAGGCTAAGGCATCATGGGCGGTTGCCATGCGCCCAGATCGAAGGGGAGCCAGAACGGATTCTCGGGAAAGAATTGTAAATCAACCGCACTCAATTGGGATGTAAGAAGATATTACAATGCATTTAGTTTTTGTGGCTGTCACAAATGTATCTGAATCTATTGCAAGTAACCTAATAACCAATTCTGATGCCTAATAAGTTTAATCTATCTACTGCCCTTATACTTACTATCAGTATCTATGGGATTCCTTAGTTATAACATCTCAAAACGGTGTAACCTTGTTCCTAGTTGTTTATGACCCTGCTTGATTGTATGATCTTAAATATCAACATTTCGTTAAGCCCAGGAATTGTTAAACGCTATTCTCAGAAACATTTTGTTCTCATCAACCGAAATAAATAACTATTTGTTACGCTTGTTTGTTTAATTTCACATGCTTTTCTGAGTACAGCATGTAGAAAGAGGATTTATGTAATTCTAAATGTAATCACAGATGACATTGATATTTGTTAATCAATTTTTTACAATAAATGCTTAAAGTTGGATATAGTTTTAATTAATTTTATAAATCATCCAACATTTAGAACTGAGTTGCTTCTTTACTATTTCATGCTTTGTAATATATTGTTTTCATCCGAAATTGCATTCCTGTGAATCTTTTCCGTTCTAAAATTATCACAAAACGACAGTTGGCATTTACTATTGTAAGCAAAAGTACTTTGAGTATTTCACAGGTATTTGAAAGAATTGTGAGAGCGCGGCTGAAACAGCCACTTGATGAACCTGAGCTATAATCCATAATCCAAATATAAGATATTGAAAAGTAGGCATATATTACCTGAAAATTTAATACAAAATTTATACATTAAATATGGATTTTAATAAGGTCTTAATTATACAATAGCAGAGCAGTAGAATGTATGTACATAAAAAATTAGATATACTTTTTAACATCCTCGAATGTAGGGTTGTTACTATTTTGAATTACTTTGTCGTCGTCTATATGTCTGTGTTTAGTTCAACTTGGAAAATATTTAAGATCATTTAGAAATTTATAGATACCTCTACGCTTTGAATATAAACCGGAATTAGATTTTGCGTCAAAGAATTTGCCAGTTGTTCTGTGAGCAATTATTAAATTGACATTAAATCATTAATAACCTTTTCTCTCAAATGTTGAGCTTTTACAAACATCTCTAGAATTTATTACCTCACACCTCTTGTATCACGTGGATTTACTTTACAGCATCTAGCAAATAATAATTTTTTCAGTTTAAAATTCCTAAATGCTAAAGTAGAAGTCAGACTCTTTACCTTTTTAACAAAAAAACATAGAATAGCTAATTTTTCAACTAGATGCTATAAAAACAAAAAATAGTGGGAAATTCAAAAACATAATTTAAACTTTAAACACCTCGTATCTCGGACCCGTCCAAAATTTGTATAGGGTATATATGCATTATGACGTCATATTCTAGATTCTAACTGTTTAGTCCTAACTAATAAGTTAGTTACTGTATGTTTGAGAATGGTTTTGATGGTCCAGGAATCGCGGAGGCTCAAGAATGTTGATGACACTTTCATCACATGGCTACAGGGACAGGGAGAATTTAAGCGATTCCTGGATCTGAAACAGTTACAGCCTAGCCATCCATTAAAATCACCATAGAGATGGAAGGCAGTGGATACGTACCATTTCTTGATAGCCGAGTAGGCCAGAAATTCAGAAATCAACTTACCGAAAATTAATTCTTAGCCAACCAATCAGATCTTAAAAACTCTAACCAACAAATCCAAAAATATTTGCAGACATACCTATTGGCCAACGAATCCTGGAATTATCAACGACAACACTTGAGGAACAAGAGAAATCTACAAGGTAAGAAGAAGACACTACTGTAGCCACCCTAATTGTGCTCTATATCTTAGGCCTTCCAAAAAACTAAAGCTAATAGGACATCGCTATGGAATAAAGGTCTTTTTGACAGCGATAACACTTTAAGAAACAAGATAACAAAAGAGAAGCCGGTGTCTCCTCCAGATGGCATATAGTAATGGAAGTCTCTATAATGGTGATACGACGACTGAACACCATGGTTAAGAAGCTACTTAAATGACAGGATTATCGAATTCTGCGTTATACAACTCACTTTAGGACCAAACACCACTAAATCTGCGAACAGGTCAAGGTAAGTCACAAGGAGAAGCAATGGTACAAGAGAAAATTTATAGAGGGGGCGTACATACCTTCGAACGACAATACGATTAACGAAACAAGTGTTTAAATATGAAACATGTTGCAAGCACTTCTTCAGGGTTACTCAAAAGCATAGTTTTTCTATGGCCCAATGAACATATCTGGCGACGTATGACATATCTGTTAAACCTCTATCATTCACCTGATGACAATAGCACATTCAAAGCTATGGAAACGTTGTGAGATCAAATATAATCACTAAGATGAATGTTCATAGAAACTCCGAGTGTCAAGATAAAGTACTAATAAAGATATGCAATTTGAAAGTATGAGAATCGGTATTCGCAACGCTAAAGCTTCTGATAATTCGTAATGTAAAATGATGTTATATTCTAATTATGAGTAAACAAGTAATTTAGAAAACTAAAAAACATTCTTTTATAGAAGATCGAATTGAAAGTGAAAAATAAATCATTATATTTTTAAGAGTTATCCACAACATTAGAAAGTTAACTAAAAAATAAATAATTTTAATGGAGTTTAAAAAACAAAAGATAAACAAAAATTATTATAAAAAAACGTGAGGTGAGGACATTCTTATGAAACATAAATACAATTTTGGTGCACATGCCGGAATCACCAAAAATTTTATTTTATTTAATCACATTAGCCCTGTATGTCAACTGCGCTCTTCATACTACATATACGTACAAAGTTTCATTCCTATACGACTATTAAAAACAGGTGAAAATTGACTTAATAGATACAGATGAAGTTACCAAAAGTATGTTATTAAAGTCTTTCTTGAAAATTGATATATGACAATTAGATTTGTAGTATATGTTTAAATCACACCTGCCACGTTTAGTAGATTTGTTCTTCTATTTCAGCTCGACCGTCACATAGTTATTCATCTTCGTATTCTTCACACAGGAGCTCGCCATCACATTCTTCATACAGTCCCTCGCATTCTTCTACTTCATATCAACATTCGTATTCGTATCCCTCTCATAGTTCCCCTTCTTCTAATCATCAAGCTTATAAACCGTCATCGTCCTATTCATCTAATAGCCCATCCAGTTCGTATCAATCTTCAAAATCATATTCCTCCCATAGCTCATCTCCCGCGTCAAGTCCATCCCAAAGCAGTTATTCACCTTCTCATACCTCAAATAATCCAGCCTCTTCAGCATCTCGTCCTGTTTATAGCCCTCCTCCAGGAGGCTACCCATCTTTTCGTCCAACGAATACTGGACCTGGGACACAAAGACCATTAGGCTTTGTTGCTTCTAACTATCATCCGTCTGGACCTATAGGCCCCCCAAAGACTGTAGCGCATGTTGGTAGTTCAGCAGGTAAATATTATTTTTCATTTATTTCATTTAACAATTATATAATATTTGAGCAGATATATTATTATTACAAGCTTCTGCGATGTGTTGGATTAATTGTTACGTTGGTCCCACACTTCTGTATCTATTATTGTTTGTGGAAGAAGAATTTAATATTATGTGTTCTGGTATATCTTAGGTTTGTCAGTAAAAATTTTTTCGGATTCACTTTTACAGTACCTGTCGAGATTTCCCTCCTTGACCTCTGTTATATATCTTCCATAAAGACGCTTTTCACCCGACAAGAGCAGATTTTGATTAGGTGTAATTAGACATTAAATAGGTCATAAAATTTTGCGATTTTGAGAAAACGAATATTTAAATTATAAATTTATTGAGCTCGTAGCTAACCTATATTTAGTTTCTTTTTACCCTTTCAAACTTTTTTCGAAAAGATCGATTAGATGAGCTTGGTATTTATATTAGTCTATCTTGTACATCCTATCCTATATTCGTTGCTACTCATTTCTATTATATATAATGAGTAATGTCATGGCTTGTATAGTGTTGGACGAGAAGTACTTTGTTGAATACGATCTACATACGTTGTTCTTCCGTTTTGTGAAAATCACATGACGGACGTAACTGTTAGTTTTTCTTTATGACATTCTCTGGTTTTGTTAATAGTGTGTTTTCTAGTTTTCATCACTTATTAGTTTCTTACCTTCTTAATCGATTTCTTTAAGCAAATAAGCTCTTGTCTTAAATTCCCAAGAAACTGCCGAATTGTAATATTTTGCATATCCCATTGATAGGTTATTCAGTTATTGGTTTTGATATTCTTGAAACATCTTTCCATTCTATATATTCAGGAGAACATTGCTTTGATTTTGCTGTAACTTCTGTTGTTCTGCTGATAACTCCACAGAAGAAGTAAAAACTGATTTCGCACCTAAAATATAGTTAAGCTTCATAGCAATGAGCACTAACGATTCGGTAGCTTTAAGAGGCATGGTTTAAAAGTGGGAGAGACTATTTAGTGTTTGAATTGAGAAACCAACAAAGAGTGGCTAGGTAACCCAATAATAAACAAAAACCTACTGACCGATTTATATTGGACGGCTGTCAGGGCGCGCAGAGGGGAAGTATAAGGAAGGATGAGAAGAGAAGACAACAATGCTTATTGCTGTGACGATAATATAGCGGTGGGCGAGAGAAGTGCCTGACAGTGAGATGGTTTTTAACAAGAGCGTGACACGTGCTGGAGACGACGTATGCAGATGAGAAAACTCATCGGAGTCATAAGTATAGCTAAAAAGATATGTTGGACAAAAGTTGGAAATCGTTCCCTTTTGGGGAAGAAAGCATGAGATAGTGACTAAGAAGGTCAGAGGGACATTGAAAAAAGATAAGTGAGGAAGAAAGTGCCGAGGGAAAGGGTAGAAGTTTTTGCGTTTCGGGATCTATAGAAAGCTGGAAAAAGTATCAATTCAGGTATGGCCCCGAAGCCTAAAGGTATCTATGGGGAGGCCATCAAATATGTGGTCTGGCAAAGAGTAGAAAATATCTTCATGGTCATTAACCGACTCCTAAATGAGGAGTGTTTTTTGAAGAAATGTAGAAAGGTGTACACAGTCCTAATCTCAAAAAGGAAGTGAACGACGGGCCCATACCGTTACTCGACAATTGGGGGGAAACTGTAACGGTGAAAATAAGTGCCAAGATATAAATGTAAAGGAACACAATTTTGGGTTCCGCCGGTGTATTGATATTAAAAACGCTTTCAATAGCATAAAGGTGGAAAAGCATCATGACCAGGGCAAAGGGTCTGGGTGTGAGTACCTGGTGAATATTTTAGAACAGTATCTAACTCTTAAAATTTTGATTGGGGGACAGATGTTGGTACTAAGCCAGGAATTGCCGTTATGAACGAAAATGGCAGACAGTTGAAAATATTTTGCCTACAATAGCATGTTTAGTTTCCCTATAACGCCTAACATACCATCTGAATAAATTTTAAGCAATACCAGCAATACTATATGTTTAAATTGGTCTTCAATTCTTTTAACATTTAACGATCGCAGCTATAAAATGTGATAATCTAAACCATGATAATATAACCATCGTCGCAGTTAATGACATCCAACTTACCGTTATTTGTTTAATTTAATATTATTTTATTATCTACTTTTTTGAGGATATATAAAGTGCTAAACTTATGAATTTCAGGAGGAGTTTCAACTGTTAGACCAATAGGTTTTGTTCCTCCAGGCTCCCCAGGGCATTCTTCTATAGGACTGTCATCTGGGTCACATCCATCGCAACGTGAGTGAAATTGATATCGATGTACCACCAAAAATATTTTGTAATACTAAAACTTATACGAGTAGTAGTATTATGTTATAATTTATGATGCAAGATACTAAAAACACAACCATTTTACGAATTTTTTTTAATATTCTGGTAATATTATTGAATTTTTAAACCGATGTTGAAAGACAATTTTCACAGCCAAAGACTACAAAAGTTTTTTAGTATGTATCCGTTGCTTTCCGGGAATTCATCCATGTAGTTAATAACTGAAGTGACGACGTTTCGGCAGAGTCACAGAGCAGATTGGTTTAGAAATTAAAATTCAAACTCATAATTGTCATTGTGATAATATAACTGTGGTAACAATCAATGAAACTCTACTACAGATTATTCTTTCTGATTCCCCTATAGTTTTATTATGTACTAGTTTTGGAAATATTAATGCCAAACTTACGATTTTCAGGAGGAGTGTCAACTGTTAGACCAATAGGTTTTGTTCCTCCAGGGTCCCCAGGACATTCTTCTACAGGACTCTCATCTGGGTCACATCCATCTCAAAGTAAGTGAAACTGGTATCTATGTACCACCAAACATATTTTATACGAGTCGATAAATTAAATATTCAGTATTTAAGGTTTATATTATATTTTTTATACTGAAAACAAACCAATTATACTACTACTATTGTAGTATCCCCGATGAAAAATTACATATTGTTGTAAAGTCCGTGGGTTCAATTTAAAATTATAAAACTAATATTCAATTTCACTTTTCTAGAACTTTATTTACATTAAAACAGCTGATTCAAATATTACAATAACATTCCCATAACTGAACTCTCCATAGTGGCTTGCTTCCTTTATAAGCCCAGCATAGAAAATTCACGTAAAAATCATCATCACTCCTACAGGTGCCGAGTCTTTTCGAGAACCATTTTTTATCTCAATGCATTTGTTGTCGTACTGAAATGAAACAGGGTCGGCTTTGGGTAAATTTCGTAACACTGCTCCCCCCCTTTAATTCTGATCGTCCCGATCAGAGACATCCCCTCCATGGTAGGGAGCGAGTCGATCTAAATGAACCACCTTCAATTTAGCCTTGGAGTTTCGACGGTTCCGGTAGACGACGTCATTAAGCCTCTTGACCACCTCGTATGGACCATCCCAGGCGGGTGTAAGCTTTGGGGATTTACCCTTACTCCGTTGGGGGTTGTACACCCAGACTTTGTCCCTCTCCTGGAACCCGACTGAATTGGCCTTGAGGTCGTATCGCGTCTTCATCCGGTCACTGGAGGCCAACATCTGCGTTCGGGCTAATTCGTTTATTGCCAGCATGTTATGTCGGAGCTGGTCGGCATAATCGTCAATGTCTTGGGAAGGTTCTTCGTGGGAGCCAAATCGCAGGGTAATCGCCGTTCCTTTCCGAATAGGACCCTGGCTGCGGTCAGGCCTGTACTATTATGTACGGCAGAGCGATATGCCAACAGGAATAGGGGAATATGCTCATCCCAATCGCGCTGGTTATTGCAGACGACCTTGGATAGGTGTTGTTCCAAGGTCCTGTTGAATCTTTTCACCATTCCGTCTGACTGTGGGTGTAATGGTGTTGTTCTCGTTTTCCTGATCCCCAACATCGTTCAGACCTTCTGGAATACATTCGATTCGAAGTTACGCCCCTGGTCTGAATGCAATTCCATCGGGACGTCAAACCTGCTGAATAGTTGTTCTACTAGCACCGTCGCTACCGTGGTTGCCTCTTGGTTGGGTATCGCATATGCCTCAGGCCATTTGCTGAAGTAATCCATTGCGACCAGACTGTATTTGTTCCCCCTCTCAGACTCGGGAAACGGACCGGCGACATCGATGGCGATTCTCTCAAATGGGACGCCCACATTGTACTGCTGCATTCTGCCATTGGTCCGGGTTTTCGGGCCCTTACTGGCCGCACAGGTGGCACATTTGCGCACCAAACTCTGACGTCTTCGAAGTAATTCACCCAGTAGTCCTCCGGTAATTCCATCATGTACTTCGGTCAGGATGGCTGGTACCTTTTTCTTCGGAACTATCAGTTGGGACTTGGTTTCTCGTCCATCAGCGCTTTCCCAAACTCGCTTAAGCATTCCATTGTTTACTCTTAGAGAGTCCCACTGAGCCCATAACGATTTCAGCACGCCGGAGTATCTAGCTACCTCGTCCCATCGTGGCCTGGGTGCTCCTCTCTTTTTGAGTGACAAGATTGGTTCGATGTCTGGATCAGCCACTTGGTCTTGGATGCACTGTTCCATTGTCCAGTCCTCATTGGCCTGTACTCGGATCTGCCTGATGGGGATACCCTCTCGCTGTTCCATCCTCAGACAATGTCCGCATTCCATTCTACAGGGTCTTCTGGATAGGGCATCGGCATTATTGTGCAAACGGCCGGCACGGTGTTCCACCTTGAAGTCGTATTGCTGTAATTTCTCCATCCATCTGGCCAGTTGTCCTTCCGGTGTCTTCATGTCCAGCAGCCATTTGAGTGCGGCATGATCTGTTCTGATTAAGAGATGACGACTATAAAGGTATTTGTGGAAATGGTTTGCAGCCCTTATTATTGCAAGAAGTTCCTTTCTGGTGACGCAATAATTTCTTTCCGGTTTTATGAATCCACGGCTGTAATACTCGATCACCCTCTCTTCACCATCTTGCACCTGGGATAGGACGGCCCCCGAACCTGTCTTGCTGGCGCCGGTGTCTAAAATAAACTTGCCGGACTGTGTAGGAAAGGCTAGGATTGGGCTGGAACATAGTGCTGCCTTCAGTCGTCTGAATGATGTTTCGCAATCCTGATTCCAACGGAAGGTGTCTTTCTCAGTGGTCTGCCGATGTAGAGGGGCGGCGATGGTGGCAAATACCTCAAAAAAACGCTGGTGGTATGAACAGAGTCCAGAAAGCTTCCGAGTTCATGCTTGTCTCTTGGGACTGGCCAATCACGGATGGCTGCTATCTTGTCTTCGTTGGTGCGGATTACTGACTCGGACACGACGTGGCACAAAAACCCTACTTCTTTTTGGAACAAGGAGCACTTCTTCGGGTTGAGTCTCAGGTTGCCATTATTAATTCTGGAGAATACTTCGCCCAGGTTCTTCAGATGGTCGTCGAATGTCTGGCCCATGACTAGAATGTCGTCGAGGTATACTAAGCACGTCCTCCATGTTAACCCGCTCAGTACATCCTCCATTACCCTCTCAAACGTAGCGAGTGTATTACATAACCCAAAGGGCATGACCGTGAACTGAAACAGCCCTTTACTGCTGGAGAACGCTGTCTTCTCTCTGTCGTTTGCGTATAGACCAACCTGCCAATATCCACTTTTTAGGTCTAGTGTGGAGAACCAACGGGAGCCTGCTAGTGTGGTCAAATTGGCATCGATTTGGGGTAGTGGATAACGGCCTTTCTTCGTGACGTCATTCAGCTTTCTGAAATCCACGCAAAATCGGGTGGTTCCATCCTTCTTTTTAACTAGCACGACGGGAGCAGACCATGGGCTGATGGATGGCTCAATAATTCCATTTTATAACATGGTCTCGATGTTTTCCTCGACTGCCTGTTGTTGCCCCAATGGTAGTCGTCTAGGTGGTATTCTGATGGGTTGAGCCTTTCCGGTATCTATTCGGTGCTGGATGATGTTGGTGCGGCCGGTGGTTCCATCTTGACTGCTAAAAATTTGCCAGTGCTTTGTGATAAATTGCTTGGCTTTCTTCTGGTTCTCTGGTATCAAGTGTATCAAATGGTCAGGAAACTGTTGGAGGAACTCTTTACAGGGCCCTGTCTCCTTCACCGACGTCAGTTGATGATGGTCTCTACTGGCTCGAAACAAGCATTGGCAATTCTGATGTCGTTGTTGGACCAATTCAGGACTTTGATTGGTATATCTCGTCCGGTTTTAACTATAGCCCGTCCAACTAAGTAGTCATGAGCTGAGTGTACGGGCTCCACCATTCCACCGCAGCTCCCAGGATTGCTGTCTAGCTGCCCATGAATAATCTTTTCCGTTCGACCGGGAATTCTAGCAGAAGACTTTGCCACAATTTTTATGGAGGTGACTGAACTATTGATGGGCCGTGTCAATACAAATTCCTCATTTAGGAACCGAAGAACATCATACCTCGGGTCGAACATAAATCCATGCTGGCTAATTAGGTCCATTCCCAGTATAGAAACATCCTCAATATTCGCTACCAGGACCCTATGCAGGATCATGTTGTCCCCTATCTGTAGCACGACATCTGCCTCACCCTTTATTGACATGGACTCGCCGGTGACTGTTCTGAGCTGGATGTTATTGGTAACTGGCCGAATTTCTGATGCTCGCAAAACCCTGGACTTGGCAATGGTCACAGCGGCGCCGGTATCGATGGTGATGCTAACTGCTCGCCCATTGATGGTGCCTCTGATGACTAGGCTGCCGCTATCTCGGCAAAATCCCCGGATGGATAACGTTTTGGGGGCTGGTGGAGGGACAGTCAGCATTCGCCCCTCTAAGCTGACTGGCTGACGGTCCATGGACATGTGGCTGTTCTGTTGGTTACCCCTAGTCGGTGATTGTTCAGGTGGCCTCACTCGACAATCACGTTGGAAGTGTCCTGTCCGTCCGCAGCGGTAACATGCCCCTCTGGTGCCAGTTCTTTGTGACCGTTCTAATATTTTGTTCAGGCCAGCCAGCAGCGCTTGAAATGGTGACTCTGACTCTTCCTGTTTGAAGGAAACTGCTCGGACCCTCGGCTTGGACATGTTCATGACGGACTCTACTTCCAAAGCCCGAAGTAGAGCTTCATTACTTTTCTTGACGCCACTTAGTCTTAGATTTCGCTGTAGTTCCACATCTCTAATGCCGTTTATGAAACTTTTTGTGGCCAACTGGTCTTTCGTTTCCTCTGGCAGGTCTGGGTAGGACAAGTGAACTAACCGTCTAATTTCTGCTTTGATTTCTTGGAGGCTTTCACCGGATTTTTGCGTTTTTCCACTCAGTTGGACTTGGTATACCTGGCTCAAGGATTGATTGTCGTAACGTTTGTCCAGGATGGAATACTTCGGAGTTCTAGGGTCGGACCTCTTAACGAAATTACCAGAGAAGTAGATTTTTCTTGATTATCCCATCCATTAGCTGTAGCCCCGGCCTCAAATTGCCGTTTATACCTGGGCCAAGATGAACTGCCGTCGAATGAGGGTGGTTTACTAAAGGAACCTTTGGTACTCACGGTGTTCTGGTATTTTCCTCGCTGTAAGTCCTGTTGCATTTTTTTAATTTCTGTTTCTAGTTTATTTTGGATGACACTGATTTCATCTTGTACTTCACTTCATTTTCTCTTTTATATCTGACTCAACTATTTGCATTCTCTTATTAACTGTTTCATTAACTTGTCCTACTATTTGCATTAATTGTTCGAATTGCAGTTGTCTTTTCTGTTCAGTTTCGTGTTGATTTAATTCATATGACCTTGTTTTTGTTCAAATTTCGAGAACAATCATTCAATTAAATTATGTTGTTTTTCTTCCATCGTGGAAACAAGATTTTGTTGTTTTTCTTCCATCGTGGAAACAAGATTTTGTTGTTCGCTTTTCATTGTAGTAACAAGATTTTCTAATTCTATTTTACGTTTTTCATCAAAAGATTTTACTAACCTTTGTTGTATTTCTTCTTGATGTTGTTTCTCCTTCTTGTCACGTTTTTCTAGAATCTGGGCTATTTTTTCGTCTAGTCCCTCGGTAACCTGCTTGAATATTTTTTTGGCATTTTCGCTCATTTTTCCATGCTCCGTGTTTCCATAAATCAAATTACGATTTTAGATGCACTTCATCCTCTACTTCTGATCACCAAATTTGTTGTAAAGTTCGTGGGTTCAATTTAAAATTATAAAACTAATATTCACTATCACTTTTCTAGAACTTTATTTACATTAAAACAGCTGATTCAAATATTACAATAACATTCCCATATACGCTAGCCGTCGCGGTATAACTGAACTCTCCATCGTGGCTTGCTTTCTTTATAAGCCCAGCATAGAAAATTCTCGTCAAAATCATCATCACTCCTACAGGTGCCGAGTCTTTTCGAGAACCATTTTTTATCTCAATGCGTTTGTTGTCGTACTGAAATGAAACAGGGTCGGCTTTGGGTAAATTTCGTAACAATATAAAAAATATTGTATGACTTAGAACTTGCGGGTTCAAAGCAATTTGTAATTAAAGGAAGAACCTTTAGCCAAACAATCGATATAAACAATACAACGTCGCCCAAATAAAGTCACCAATTAAGAGTTAATCACTAATATTATGTCGGTGGCACAAAATGGCGACGAACAATGTTTCTCGATTAAACAAACACATAAGAAACATTTATAGCGCTCCCGTAGGAGAATCCAAATGCGGTAAATTGTTACGACCGAAGTTAAGTAGCTCGCGAAGTCATAACACAATAAATCCAAAAATGCGTCTACAGGAACATAGTTTAAAAACCAAGACAGTGCGTCCGAATCGATCGGCGATCAACAGACAAGTCACACAGTTTTGTGTAATTTAGACGCAAAAAAGGTTACATATATAAATTATCATTGGCGAAAAAGGTGCAAACGTTTAAAAATCAATTAACTAATTCAACTAAATTTAAACAATGACAATGCAATCTCTTGCTAATATCATATACCAACAATCTGAGTTAAGCAAATATGAAATTATACTTTTCATAGTAACATTATTTAACGCTCGATGACCGTTTCGAACTGGAAACTTCATTATAAGTAATCTCGGGAACTGCCGTCAGAGTGTAAATTCCTAAAGTTAATTCATACTCAACACGATCTTAGATTGGTTGATGTCTAGAGGTTCATTTCGCTGACATTCGTCCTATAAGGTGCTTACTAGCTTCCAATAATTTCAGTTCATAGCTACATCATTCAGGGAAGAGTACTTGATGAAAACTCCCAATGCGAAACCGAATCGTAGGTTCATAGAATTCGCTGCCCTCCGAAATAGTGAAATTCTTTCCCATATAGTTGAGCTAAGGCTTACTCAACTAGTGTACTATGATGCAGTTCTGTCGGCAATTTGCCGACTAGGCTGCTTCTGATCTAATAATAATAATAATATTTCGCCACGTCACACTAGGAAGCCAGGCATTCTGTCCAATATTTTAAAACGGCATTTTTCATGCAAAATCTTTAATATTCGATCTCCTTTTTGGAAATTTAAAAATAACTGACAGTAACATCACAAACTAAACACCCTCAGAATTAACAACAATAAACGGTCTTTATTTCCTACATTTAATTAACACCGGATGTGAGAGGAATAGTGATATTACCTTCACGACAATACCTCTATCACTAAATATTATAAAACAAAGTCCTCAGCCGCATCTGTGTCGATCCGTGATAAACTCAAAATCTACTATCTGGTTCAAGGAAATTTATATTTAAAATATTTTTTTGGTTTTGAATTCATTTTGTACGTGTATAACAACGTATTTATAAAATACTAGCCATTACCCACGGTTTTACCCGCGTACGGAATGTTCAAGCCTTCGCAAAAAGAAATAACTTATGAAACATATGTGTTATCCTATATAAAAAATGTTCTAACTTGTTTGATCCACTCTACTTAACCATAAATCCACAAATCCCGAATATATTTCACCCAAACTGCAAGTACTTATGGGCCAAACAATATAAGAATTTTATTCGGCATTTTTTTGAATCACCTTGAATACTTGAAACTCTACTTCACCCTATATTGCAACGATCCTGTATGCTGCTGTTTATTTGTGCCCCAATATAACTTTTTGACTACAACTCTTTTCTACCCTATATTTCAGCTATGCTACTGCTTGTGGTCTACGGTGTATACAATTACTTCTGATATTTTTGAACGACCGTTTAAAGTAAAATTTCTCTTTAGTCTATAATTTAATAAACCGTTATATGCAGCTTTTTCTAACATTGTGTTAAACACACTCCAAAACTATAATCTTGCTTCTCCCCATATTTCAGATATTCCATATACTAGAATGCAACTGTTTATGGCCTACCTTATATAACATTTTTTTTTAAACGTTTTTGATCAATCCTAATGAAAATGATGTGGAACCCTTCGCGAGTCACAAATATAAAAACACAGTTTTGCACCCCAACCGTGTTTGAATGACACTGTATAACTATAGTTTTACTGCGCACTATACTTCAGGTACTCTATATATGCAAGTGCTATATAACAAATTTTTTCTAGCATTTTTTACCCACGTTGTATAATTTTAACTGTAAGCTACCCTATACTCCTTAGAATCCTACCCCACCCTATATTTCAACCATCCAGTAAATGGAACAGCTGGCAGATCATAACATTACATTAAAATATTTTTAAACCCACCTGTATAGCTGTAATTATACTCCGCTACATATTTCAACCATCCTATATATGTAACTACTTGTGGATATAAAACAAGTTTTTAATCGCAACATAAACTATAATTTCACTCCATCTTATATTTCAAACAGCCTGTATAAACAACTGCTTCTAACATTTCTTCAACCCATTTCATAACTATAGTATCTTATGAATATAATTCAAAGATCCTAACTGCTTATCTAACACATTTTTTTAAGTTTTCTTATTCACTATATAAATATTCTACCCTTTTCAACCACTTGGTATATGGAACTGTTTGTGGCCCACCCAATATAACTTTTTTGGACCACCCCGTATAACTAATTCCACTCTCCCTTATTTCCACCACATCGTATATATCCAGCTGCTTATAGGACACCAAATATAAATTTTCCTAGATTTTTTAAATTCATGTAATTCTACTCCGCTCTAAGTTTCCTATATACAGAACACCCTGTAAAATTGCGCCTGATATATGTTGATTTTTGTTCAATCGAAACATGTTAGATTTGCACATTCCGAATTTTGAATAAAAGCAAAGCTGATGCCAGTATCTAATATTTTGTGCGTGCGGTGAAACCAATTGAGTAATTGAATTACCTAACATGGTAGAAGTTTTTTCGCAATATCTACCGTTTCTGTCAATTTAGAGAGCTAAAATGTCTACCAGATTTTAAGTCAAACTGTAAGCTTCGCAACAAAAAAAGATTCAGCAAAATCAGTTTAGTTCTTACGTGATGCCCGAACACACAAACAAACAAACAAACAAACAAACAGACAAACTTACAATTTTATAATAGTATAGATAACATCCCGTTACTATTTTTATTGCACTCTACAATACTTGTTACAATTTTTCAGCAGGTACTAGATCTTCAGGACCGAACGGTTTAGCAACTTCAGGTTCATTAGGACATGCAAATCAACCTATAGGACCCCCTAAAACAGTTGGAACTCAAGGATATACACCTTATCAGAGTAAATACGACTTCTCAAGCACATTTTACTAGCACTCTAAACTTAAAGAATTGGAATAATCTATTTTGGTTATAATATACTTTTATGTTTTAGGTCATCCAGCAGGATACGGCTCTCCAGCTAATCCTGGTTATCATAACCCAGCAGGATACGGAGCACCTCCGTCATATAATCCAGCATATCACCCGGGATCCGGCTATTATGGATCAGGCACGTACCATCCTGCAGGAACTAGTGGAGTCACAATAGTCAATCAAAATATTAACACCCATAACTATGGAGGTGGGGGTTATGGCTACGGTTATCACTATCCAAGCTACCATTATGGTCCTGTTGACACGGGTAACGGACCATTAGGATTTTACTTAGGATATTCTTTGGCAAAACTGACAACTCCTTCTTATCACTATCATGTTGGTTACAGCAGTTATAGTCATTCACCTGTCTACGACCATTACGAAGTACATCACTACTATCACAACAGTCAAAGCGTACCCAAAGAAGCAGTGATTCAACCCAATGCTATAGTAACATGCGTTGGGGATTCAGGAAGTTTCTGTCCAGCAAACACAACATCTTTGTGTACTAATAATGGAGCGGTAATGTGTGTAGCAAGTGCTACAAAAACAGTCCCATGTTCAAACGAAGCACAGAACAATTGTGTTAAAACGACTGTTCCATGTGCAAATAGTACTGCACCGGAATGTACAAAATCTGCACAGGCTTCAACTACTTTAAACGTACCATGTATTTCTACAGCAAAAGTGTACGGTACTCTGCAAGTTGTAAATAACACAATTACAATCTCAAATACAACCGTAGTAGATACAAACGTTACGCATGTTAACTCTACTGGTACTCAGAATAATGGTACTGAAACTATAGGCAATAAAACTGCAAATGCAACCAATAGTACAGGTCCCCCACAAGAGTTTTGTGTTACGATATTGGCACTGCCTGCGGAAAGAAAACTGTCAGAGAGTGAAGTACTCTTTCAATCGACTAAAAGTATTTTTGAGAGATTTGTAGTCAAAGCTTTAGGAATTGACTAATTTATTTAAAGTGTAAAAACATTAATGTAGAATTTATTTAGAGTTTGTAACTGTATATCGTTTACTGATTTTTTTAAATTTTGTAGCAAATCATATTTGTTGTATTTTTTAAAAACTTTAGATATTGAACAGAAAAAATGTGTTTTCTTGTTATAGGACTTATTATTTTTATTATTGTATGACCAATAAAATACTCAACACTATCGAATAGTACAAACGTATATCTCCCGAGTTTTTTGTTAATATTTAGATACGGAACAGAAGTACAAAACAATATTTTGCTGACCAATTGATGTCATTCATTAGGACAACAGAAAAATTGGTTAGAAAATAGCAAGTGAAAAATACCATTTTGTGAATAGTGGTAAGTAAGTGATAAATAAAAGAAAAAAATTCAGCACGAAAGTTGCTATTTGCCGTTAATTTAAATAATAACAATAAAAACTGAACAAAATGACTTTTTTTGGTTATTCCGATTGAAGATGTGACTGTGTCACAATACTTTCCCAAGGGACTTTTATAGATAATTCAGAAACTTACAAATATATTTTTTGTAATGCCTCAAAGCGAATTGGCTTGGTCGGGTTCCAAAGAGGGACAAGGTCTGGCTGTACAACCCCCAGGGGAGCAAGGGTATATTTCCAAAGCTTACACCCGCCTGGTATGGTCCATTCGAGGTGGCAAGAGGATCAATGACGCTATATACAGTAACATTGGCCCTTCCGATGAAAACAGAATAGCAGTCTCTGAGATAATAAAAAAAAGAACGGCACTGACCAGATCTTTCTATGGGACAATAAAGTAATGAGATCGAACGCTGAGCGAACAGTAAAATACCCATCCAGAACAACAGTGGAATGCCCATCGAGAACTACGAGAAAAATCGATGAGGATTATAAAAAGGACTGCTGGGCATTGCAGAGTTAGTACAGCTTAGATAGTCGTGTTATTATTTTGATGTAAATTGTTTTCGGAATCAGCTGTTGTATATATTGGATTTGTATGTAAATAAAGTTCTAGAAAGTTAAAGTGAATATCAGTTTTTAAAATTAGATTTGAACCCACGAAGTTTACTGCAAAATTATTCATTTTTTATCTAAAAATCAGGGGTAAAACTAGTGAATTATTGTACATTTAACAATAACAATTTCGCAAGCATACTACAGATTAGAGCACGCACAATCCATTCCAAAATCTCATTCACCAAATACCATCTCTATCTGTTATGATTAAGGAATTTAAAGGAGAAAAATGCACAAACCAAAGGTTACAAATATTCACACTTGTTTTATTATTTGCCCAGAATTCCTTTTATTTTTACTTGGGAAATTAGTGTTTCTGATCAATGTAGGTCTGCAAGTTGAAGTTTGTCCGCTGTACAAACTTACTCTAAGCTCCAGAAGTTCAGATTTTTTTACATTCCACTTTATTTGCGGGTAATTACCCTAATTATCTTTAAATTTTCGGAATTTGGGTTTCCGTGAGATAATGGTTCGAAAAGTTTAGAGTTTCCTCAAATATAAAATTTATTACATTTTATAAGGTCTCTAAGTGTATGATTAAAAAAACACAAAAATTACATAGACATGACAATTCTAAAAGTAAACATTGGAACGTGCCTGAAACTTAAATACAATTTTATAAATCACAAATATTAAACAAACAACAGTAAAAAACAAACCGAAAACTAAAAGAGTGTGCTTTATGAATTATGTGAACTATTCACAAGGTTTTTCCTAGGTTTTACCCTAATGACTTTCATCGGATTTCATTTCATGGAAAATGCACTATTTTATAACAAAGTTTAGAAGCGCTATATAAAGTACTGATTACAACTCTTTGAAATTCTTCAAACTTGCAAATAGTTTTATTATGTTTACCTGATCTTCTATAATCGCCATTGGTAACTTATTATGTGTTATCGTTGACTTTGAAAATGGAATATATACTCACAAGTTTAATTGTAATTCATAGAAACACATAAAATGGTTGTAAATAAATTTTTATTTCCACTTTAAGTGTTTTGAGTTACAAAAATCTTATTTTTGAGAGTTCTTGTATTTATGAGTACAGAATAAATTTTTATTGACAAAATTTTGTTTGGTGGTGCATTCCTCTGCGGTTGAGTCCCTATACTGACTGTTCCTGGTTGCTTTGATTGGTAATCTGCAGTCACGGTTGAAATGCTCTTTGGGTTTACAATGAAAATATTCGCCACCGGTTCTTCGTTTCTGCTGAAGTTGCCATAATAAATCAATATTTTTAAATCCACTTAATTCCACTTGCGATAACCAAATGTTACGAATTTACTATGGGTTCAAAAACAATCTTTACACCCCAAAATTCACAATTAAGAACAAACTACTATTGTTAGACTAAGCGAGATAGGTCAAAAGTGCATCAACTGTTCCACTACCGTTTTGTTCATGCCATGCGGTCGCATTTATAATCCATCTGTAGCTCTCGAAGACTCCCCGTTAATGCTACAACTTCGGTCCCTGTTTTTATGTTTGTACTCATATACACTGACAATACGTTTTTTTTTGCTGAACGCTTGATTGTTGTGTTTTTATTACAGTTAATAATTAATTTCGAGAAAATTCTTCTAATGGTAATGCCAAATTAAACATTGTAACAATATTCAAATAAAAACAATAAGAACTATGTATTTAGCAAATCCATAACACCTACATTCTCTCAGTTAATCCTGCGAGAGAAATTCCTATAATAAGATACCAAGGATTCAGAAGTTGGTAGACAATGTAACTCGTTCCTCATAGTTTCCTTGGACTTCCATCGTCTTGAAGTTGTTGATCTCACAACGTTTCAATAGCTATCGTCATCAGGTGAATGATAGGAAATTCAGAGTATGGGTCGTATTTATATTATACCCTTAACCGGTCATGCGTCGCCGGTCATGGTCATTAGGTTTTATCTGGTCCAATCAGCGTCCTCGTACCTGGAGGCTGATTGCCGGTGATGCGTAGCGGCAGAGGCCGAAGAAGAGCTCTAAAAATATTTTTAATTTGGACGCTGGGCTCGCTAATTATATTTTCGTTCGAGATTATTTATGCTGTCTCTATGAATTTTCTTTTGTACCAATGCTCTTCCTTGTGAATTGTTCTAGCCTGGTCCCAGTTGATATCATAATATCAACTCGGTCCATAAGTGATTAGCTAGCCCCGACTTCGTTACCTCTGCCCTTTGAGTAGCTGTGCGGTGTTCCTTAATCATGGTGTCCAGCGGTCGCTTTGTCTCTCCAATGGAAAGATTGCCACATTCACACGGTATGCTGTATATACAGTTATTTGGTATTGCTAGTGCGTCGGGCCCCGTTCTTGTTATCATGCTCCTCAAGCTATCCTTGCTTTTGAAGATCATTCTGATTCCATAGCTGTGTGCAATTCTTTTAAGTTTCTCCGACAAGCCTTTAGTATCGGTAATAGTAGAGTTGCTACCTGCTTAGGTCCTCTTCCTGCTTAGGTGGTTTGTCCAGGTCTTCAAACGACTTGGTAATGATTGTTTCCGGATATCCATTAGCCAAAAGGTCTTTTCTAAGTTCATCTTTGAGGGCTTCTGATGTGCTGCAGATATTTTTGGCTCTATGGATTAGTGTTTTGATGATGCCACTTTTCGTTGCTGATGGGTGGTAGGAATTGTAGTGGAGGTATAATCCTGTATGCGTAGCCTTCCTGTAGACTGTTGTTTGGATTCCGGTCCTAGTCCTTTGACACTTTACATCAAGGAATGGTAAGCACCCACTCTCTTCCATCTCCATGGTGAATCTAATGGATGGTTGGGATAGGTTCAGGTGCTCCAGAAATCCTTGTAGTTCTGTCTCTCCATGTTGCCAAATAATAAAGGTATCATCGACATACCTCAACCATAGCTTCTCGAAACTCCTCAGTGCATGTTCTTCGAACCATTCCATGTAGATGTTGGCGATGGTTAGTGATAACGGGGAACCCATAGGCAATCCATCTTCTTGCATGAAGAACCGGTCCTTCTCCTGAAAGTAGCAGTTCTTGCGGCAACATTCAAGCAAGTCCATGATTGAGTCTATTGCCAGTTCCGTCCTCTCCATCAGGGTTTCGTCTTCAGTAAGTTTCTTTCTCACTTTGTTGAGAGATTCGTCTAGTGGTACGTTCGTGAAAAGGTTTTCAACGTCGAAACTAAGCGATGTTCTGGCCCAAGTTCCATGGATCCGATGATTTCGACAAAGTGCCTTGAGTCCTTGACTTGCGATGATGTTTTGCCCTCCAAAGGTTGGATGATTGGTAGAACAAATTTCGATAGAACTGCTGTTGGTGAGTTGCGCGCACTTGTCTGAGAGGTACTCCAACCTTGTGTATCATGGGTAGTCCATGTATCATCCAGAGTTCTGAAAAGAATCTGAAAATAGTGATTGATTGCAGACGGATTCTAAATGTTTTTATTTTAAGTCAGCTGATGTCGGGTCTTTTATAAATATAAATTATTTTATATTTCATGGACGATATTATTTATTTAAGCATCTGATTCTCGCTCAAAGTACAAATTTTTATCGCACATTCACAGGTATAAATTTCGTATATTTAAAAGCGTGAGCTTTTCTGAGACTAATTTTACTGTGTAGCAGTAGTAGACACTCACATACCGAAATAGTGAATTTGAACCTAAGAAGATGAGGTTTTACTTCTTCATGCTGACTTACCACTCAGTTTATTGTGTTAGTTGTGGATCATCGATCAATACTTCCCTCTGTAAACGTACACCCTGTATACGGTTACCCTACATATTAACATCCTGTGTACTAATACCGTATGTACTGCTACAAAAGCTTCACGATGTTTACTAACATCCTCTATTCGTACACTCTCAATACCAAGGATGACGAACTAATTGCCCGCGTGCCACAAATGGCACGTTTGCACCTTTTTCTGGCACCTTATCGATTTTCACACTGTATTCTGAATGATGCCAAATATCAGCACATTAACACATTAACCAGATTAACTTGCAGGAGAATACTACATTTAAAAAAATGATTGGAAAAACTTATGTAATTTAACTCCACGTTATTGATACCTTCTTCTGCGTCAGATTAAGTATAGCATTTCTTATTATAATAATGTGCACGTTTTTCTAGAATAATACAGGATTTCAGACAATTTGCTGAAATTTCGGAATTTATATTAGATCCCAATCTGCTCAATAAGGTATTCTCTCTTTACTTTTTTTGTAATAGATAAGTATTTGAAACGTGTAATGAGAATAAAGTGTAACACAATCAATTTCTAAAAATAAATCATAACCAGGGTAACACCGAAAACGAAACATATAGAATATCTTCAAGGCATATTTACTTTGAAAAAAATACAAAAACAAGTCGATTTTTATTCCAAGTGGGATGTATTTGTATCATGTTGTTGCTTTTCATTTTGGGGTCGTATTAAAATCTATGATTTATTGCTCAATTACCATTAGAACGAGAATTGACTTATTACGCCTATGTTATTGCCATGAGTTAACGTACCAGACAAGATCCAAATTTGCTTTTAAACATTTGTTTTTTTAAATCGACATAAATTGTCGGTATGGTCAGATTCAAATCTGACAGTATTTCATAACAATTAAGATCCAGAACAATTAACGTTTGGGACGTGAAATTGGAATTACTCCAAAAAGACCATTACTAAAAAACATTAAAAAAAAACTGCCGATACCTTGAAGGTGACCTCAAATGATTACACATTATGCTTTTGGGGTTGACAAAGTTTTTCTAAAAATAGAATTGGAGATTATTTTCTGGGGGGATATTTAAAAAGAAAAATATGTTCTACTCAACCAGGATACTTAGTGCCAAAGTATTGTCTGTTTGCATTTGGGCTCTGTAATTTAAAAAACTATTGTTTGTACTTGAAGTTGCAATCATGTAAGATTATTCAATTTCAAAATTCTTAAACTGTACATATTCCAGTGTTTGTTCTTTATTTTACGAATTGTGCATTTTATTTGTAATACAGAGGGAACATTTTTTTGTTTCCGCAAGAGGGTTTTAATTGAAAACGAAAAGTCACATGGCTGAATTCCTTATAAAATTATCTTTTCGTTGTTGTGCCACACTAAGTACTTTCCCTAATTACATTTTATTGCTGTCAGTGATTGGGGGATTGGGACCGGGGGTTATGCACACGATAGAAATACCCCCTTGGAGTAAAAATAGAACTGTTTTGCCAAATGTGTTCTGAACATATTCGATCTGTTTCGTGTTCGGTGCCTCACCTTTGAATATTTCTCAACAAGTCTAATGAAATGAATCTACAAACAATATTACAATCTTTATCCTTCATAGTGCTACAAATGCTTCGCACTGTATTTTTACCTTCTTTTTTATACCCTGTATACTGATAAACAATGTCTTTTAACAGGACTAGTGGTCGCCCAGTGGTCGAAATTCGACCCTATTTCATGAAATTGTAAAAAGTAAATTTTTTATAAGAAACAGAGTTGTGGAGAAATCGGAGAAGTAGATGTAATGACCAAAATTGTTCACTCATATTGACAAATCTTTTGAAATAAAAAGAAAATAAAAATGTAATCAAATATCGGTATTCGAAATATTTTTGACAAATGAATGACCTCCCAAATTTTTGGCTGCAACAGCTCCTGTCAAAATATTCGATATAATAATTGGAAGATTGTTCTTTGCAACCTAAAAGTTTTCGTTATTTGCGGTTTCAATCAAGTTCAGGAATATTAACGAAAAGAGAGGACCAACAACCCTAGGAGAACTTAAATACATTCTCTATTGTCTGCTGTCAGACAATTTTTTACACAACACCTTCGGGAAGGTTGTGATAATAATATATTAATCAAATAATTAAATTCACATTAAAAACAGAATATTTAATATGAAAGTTACTGCAACGCGTCCGAAAAATCAATACTGATCTACTACATTCACTATTTTACCACTAAACAATAACAATGCTTGCATGCCACTTCCAGAAGTGCATGCTCTAAGAATATATCTAACGATCGCTCCCTCCAAATAGCCGTCTGGCGGCGACGGCACTGTCAGTTGTTTGGCGTTGACAGTATGTATGTACAGTATTGTTAACTTTTGTTTAATGAACGGACCAATATTATAAATAAATATTAGCATTCTGCATTGTACCTAATCATTTTGTCTTTGCCTATTTATATATAGATAGCATCTGTATCGATCAACTTTTTTTGTACTTATTTCGAACCAGTGGCGGTTGGTGGGTTATGAAACTGTTGGTGCACTTTACTGGTCAAATTTTGGGATTCAAAGATGAATTTTTTTATTATTTAAAATATTTGTTGACTTTGTTCGAAAGCGAAATGTTCAATGACGGTTATATTAACGTCTGACATTGATTGAATATATTCTTATCAATACTAAACACTGAAAGAGCATTTAGCCAGTCATGAGTTATCGTGTTTTTAAGAAACGTTTTAATTCTTCACTCTAGTTTCCGTCCAAATTCGTTCCCCACCATAAATAATGCTAGGAAAACAAAATAATTTATTGATCACATCACATCCACACGACCATTTCTTTTTATTTGAAATTTCACTTTTAAAACTTCCTGTAAATACTTTATTTTTTATTTTGCACTCTTGTTTTCAATTAAGATATGACCTAGGTGGACCAGCCAATTTTATATCTAATTTGTTTTGAAACGATTTTTGATACTCATTTTCACAGTTATGTAAACACACACCCACTATGTATATTAAATATTCTTTCATAAACTACGAGGACAAAAACAAAGCAAACATTATTTAAATCACGTAAACAAAAATTTTAATTATTGAAACGTTCGGATACGTCCGGTCAATATCAGCACAGCTCGGTCTCTCCGTGCAGGGTACGAGTATCAGCCCATTACTCCATATAGTTTGCATTAACTGTCTTCTATCTCACTCGCTAAGCGTGTTATATCGTATCTCATAGAAGCTATATAAGTTGCACCGTGCGCTAGCCAAAGTGCACGGTGAAATATTCTTTCAAGCGAATATAAGTCTTAATACAAGTTTGGATTAGAGCTTAAATTGTTTTATGATAAATTTCTTGTTATTGAAATGATATTTATTAAATATTTTATGTTGATGTTTAACCTTATTAAAAGCTCATTAAATCTGGTGGTTCAGCGCACGAGTGAACTTAAGGGGCATGCGCCCCTGTTTCGAACAACCCAATAGTAGTATAATGTTAGTTTTCTGAACCTATTTCATTTCATCATTTGGCCATTGTCACTCAGACTTTCATTAAAACATTGTATAATACACCAGGATTAACGTCATATCTTTCTCAATACTTCCTATTATTAGGTCATCTGTTAATATGTAGGTGAATTATGTGTACGGAAACAATTTCTGTGTGCTAAGTAAAAAAAGATGATGACGAGTGTTCCTGTGGATAAATATATTGTATATTGTGTGACATTTATCTGTGTTTGGAAGCCTTCCAACTCAAAACTCACTCATGGTCATACTGATTATTCAAAAAGAGATGATTGTATATATATCTACTATTTCTTGATTTAAAGTGCGAGCATACTAGAACTCAATCAGTGACTACAAGTACGAGGTATATGCTAATATATCCTGAAAAACCCTGATACTAGAGAAATAATAAAAAAAATAATAAAACTCCGGGAGCATCTATTCGCAAATTATTTTTTACATCTAAAAATGCAACACATAAGACCGGTTGAAAAAACTCACTTCAGATATTCTCGTATTACCCTACACTGCATGTTCGTCTGATAAAAGTAACTAATATAGGATTAGGAGTGTTTTCGAAGGTGAAAAGTCGTGTAGAACCATAATAACTAACTAGTTCAAACCTACTACAGTTTCATAAAATTGTATGTATGGTAAATCTTTTGATAGTATTAACAAGGACCAGGCCAAGGAACTGCACTGATACACCTACAAGTTTTAATATTTATAATATCTCACGACGGCAAAATAGGTGTCCTAATTAGAAACAATTTCTGGAATCTGTATCATTAAACATCAATAAGAAACAACGAACATCTAGTGTTACTTATTAGATTACGTTTAACAGTGGAGATAGGTCCATGACAAGTTATTTTTCTAGTAAGGTTTAACTGTAAATATGATTATTCTGAATTGCTACCAGTTACCGC
This sequence comes from Octodonta nipae, assembly GCA_034190945.1. Classification (NCBI taxonomy): domain Eukaryota; kingdom Metazoa; phylum Arthropoda; class Insecta; order Coleoptera; family Chrysomelidae; genus Octodonta; species Octodonta nipae. The sequence continues at coordinate 112,617,404 of CM067219.1, read as the reverse complement.
TTATAATTAACAACTAACATTAAAAATAGAAGACCAAAGAAACCCCAAACTTCTCTGAAGTAGGTTTGACAGTTCAAAGTCGATTGGAGAGGTCCTTCTTATCTACTGTATCTTTTTTTATACACAGAGTATTCCATCTCAAACGAGCCACCTTGAATATCTTGGTTATTTTCAAAACTATTGCAATAAGAAAAACAGGTCGATTTTTGTTTCGAGGGGAAATTTTTTGAGTTGAATTAGCGCTTGCGCGCATTCAACACAAACAGGTAAATTCAATGAGCTTGAGATTTGTGATAGGGAAAATAGGTGTTGTCGTATATCATTTTTTACGGACTATACCGTCGTAATAAAATTTTTTATTGCAAATGTTCAAAGTGTCTTCCATTGACTTCTATATAATAATACAATCTTGACTGAAAGCCGTCTCTGACATGGTTCAGCATAGTCGGTGTTATCTGACGACACTCCGCTATAATTCGTTGACGTAGTTCGTCCAAATTCTCAAGCTGAGTTATAAAAATTTTGGATTTAACATGTCCTCACATAAAAAAATCCAAAGGGTTCAGATCAGGTGATCGGACCGGCTATTATATAGGACCTCTTCTTCCAATCCAGCGACCAGGGTATTCCAAATCGAGGTATTGATGAACTGGTGCGGCGAAGTGAGGAGGAGCTCCATCTTGTTGGAAATGCAATTGCTCTTCATGTAGAGGATCATTTTCAAATTTTTCTATTATCAATGCATTAATTTTATTTCCAATTAATTGTGATAAATTTCACCATTTAAAGTACCAGAAATAAACAGGGGTTCAATCACATGATTTCCCAAAATCCCTGCCCAAACGTTTAGTTTTACTGAATGTTGACTATGAGCTTCTCGAAATAAATGAGGATTTGTATCGCTCTAAAATCTACAGTAATGTCGGTTAACCTCCCCATCAAGTGAAATAGTATACTCATCCGAAAAGCCAACATTGTACAAGAAATTTGGGTTTTCGATCATACGCTGGGTCATAATTTCGCAAAACTCTTGCCTTCGATCCCAATCATCCTCATTCAATTCATGAAGTAATTTAATTTTGTACAGATGGAATTTGTACTTATGCAAAATTCTAAAAACGTTAGTTTTGCTAATATCTGAAGCTGCAGAGATTTGCTGGACACACTGCGTGTTTGGCATAAGTTGGACATGGCCAAATGTAGCCACAGCTACCGCTTCATCATTTAAAATTCCAATGGGACCTCTCTTTTTTATTCATTACAGAGCCCATCTCAACAAATTTTAAAATCAACTCCAATACGTATTTATGACGAACGTTACGTTTGGGATAGTTTTGGTTAAAAACCCTTGCAGCAGATCGAGCACAATTTTGATTTTGGTAATAAACACTCAACACATTCTTGCAATGTGTATATCATAATTATCTTTTATTTTCAACAAATCAGTAAAGTAATAACTTGACAGATTAATGCACAATGTTTCAAATGATCGAATAAGGGTCAGAAAAGATAAATAAACTTGTTGTAAATATCAGTAAAAAACAATGTAAAATAAATGAATGTTTACATTTAATGTTTTTCTTGTATTATGTGTTATTACAGGGTGCGGCAGTGAAACAGGATGTTTTAAGAGCGTACTATAGAAGAACTCTTTAATACTTTTCCATGGAGTAAAAACTTTTAATTTCATAATTCAGTTTTACTACTAGGTCCGTTAGGTTTTCTGTTAAATGAACAGGAATTGCAATAAAAAAATTTATTATGTCGGTATAGTTCGTAAAAAGGGCTTCGAATGATATACGACAACACCTATTTTCCCTATCTCAAATGTCAAGGTTATTGAATTCTCTTGTTTATGTTGAATGCGCGCAAGCGCTAATTCACCTCAAAAAAATTCCACCTCGAAACAAAAATCGATTTCTTATTGCAATAGTTTTGAAAATAATAATAAGATATTGAAGGTGGCTCGTTTGAGATGGAATACCCTGTATATCTGTTCAATTTATGAATATTTCACCAATTTTTTCAATCAGGCCGTGTACACAGTACCAGATTTTATTTACGGGAAGTCGAGTGTTCGAATTGAAAATAAGAGGGTGACTTTTTTTATAAATTAAGTTGTTTATCAGGGTTCAAAGATTGGTAAAAGGTTTCGGCGACAGCTCAGGTTTCGGGTGACTGAACTGTGTTAAAACCCTGAGAAATGCCCACTGCATTTTCATTGCAAATAAGTCAGTGTTTGAAAAATCAAACTTAGCTCTGCTAACAAATATAACTCTTACGTCCACATGAACATTAGTCGCTTGATCCCTGTAAGTCTGACCTGCAATGGATGTGCAATGTACAATAGCCGAGTGTAGGTGAAAAGTTTGTTCCAAGCTCTTATAATTCGGTACATAACGGCTAATCAGGTGGCCAGTAACAACCTCTCTTAAACCCTCCAGATAATTCTATTACCCAACTTAGCGTCGGAACCCGGACTGACCCAAACAATTTCCCGGCTCAAGCGATGAATAAGAAGAACAGGTGTCCTATGTCGAGCTTTCTGCATGTGATTTCTGTAAAAACGTAACATTGAAAGAGGGCGGTGCTAGATTAGTTTGGATATCATACTACGATATAATCTACAGCGGGAATAATGATAAATTCTCCACTGCAGATTCTTTATCCCTTGAAAAGTTTTTAGCATAATTGATTAATTTAAGTTACACTCTTTTCTTGTTAACTTGCTTTATCTGTTACTTTTTGAAGCAAAAAATTCTTCAGGGAGGCCCACATTTACACATATGAAAATAGATGAGGTAAGATTTCATTTGTTTCGACACCGACACTGACACCAACACCTCACATTATCTTGATTTTGAAATACCCATACAGTTCAGTTCAATGTTTAAGAAACAGGGACCAGGTAAAATACATTATGAGTTTCTTCTTTTATAGAATATAAAAAATATATAGGAAATAAACTAGTATAACATCCAATTAATATAGAAAACCTGCACAAAATTTGGTTTTCTAATAAAACTCAAATTCCCTCTTTGTGATATATTGCATTACGGACTTGACATATGTAAGAAGTCACAAAGAACGCTATTAATTTCATACACCTTTTGGTAAATTTATTGCAGCATTTACAATTCAAGCTTCAACTTGCAAATTAATAATTCAACAAATTTTATTTGGCACTTATAGAAATTTAAATTAAGAATTAAATTACACATAAGGAGTAATACTTGAGTCATAACAAAATAATGACAATTATTTTAATTCTCCTGAAATTTATAACCATTACGAAGATAATTATAACCACAGAGACAGAAGATAACAAGAAACGAGAAGTATAATTCGTAAGAAGCTCTCGCAAGACAACATATCAGGATGAAAGACCTTGAAATAACTGTGTCTAAATAATTGAACATTTTCATAGCAAACTTTACGAGACCGGAGACATGCTGTTTTCACCTTGACAAGAGAATGACATCAGTAAATTTGTAGACGCGAGATCTGAGACCGACATCTAGGATTTTCGGGGAAACTAGCACACAGAGGTTCCGAATCTGGAGCCGTTCAGTGTAATTGCTGTTCTCCTGTAACTCCTAGGACAGAATGTCACTATAAAATTTTCAGGTTACTTCTCCTCTCAGAGATACTGAATACACTCTTCGAGGTGTCATTCTTTTGTGCGAAAGAAAATATATATGATATATATTGTTTCTGGTTGGGAACTTTCATCAGTTGCACTTCCCACAATAAATGTCTTCTCGAGCACTTATGTATTTGATACATAGCAGTAAATTTGTAGACACGAGGACAGGGACAAAACAGAAATATACAAAATAAGGACAATTCGTTACTAAACATTATACACCTGATTAATAGAAAAGGTGATTACTTTTTTTATTACACTTATAGAGGAATTAAAAAAGTCTAATTTTACAGAGATACAACTTTCGTAGATAAAATAGAGAGATGAAAACTTTAAAACATTAGTTCTTGGTTTTGGTAAATAAAACGTATTATCAGTACGCGAGTTGGTCGAGGAAAAAGCAGAGGTAATTGATGTAAAATGTCACTGCAATCTATTTGGTTGCTAAACAACTTGCTTAGAAAGACAACTTAGTGAACTCTCCCCCTGCTTGTGCAGAATAAGAAGCGAGAGAGATGAAAACTTTAAAACATTAGTTCTTGGTTTTAGTAAATAAAATGCATTATTAGTACGCGAGTTGGTCGAGGAAAAAGCAGAGGTAATTGATGTAAAATGTCACTGCAATCTATTTGGTTGCTAAACAACTTGCTTAGAAAGACAACTTAGTGAACTCTCCCCCTGCTTGTGCAGAATAAGAAGCGAGAGAGATGAAAACTTTAAAACATTAGTTCTTGGTTTTGGTAAATAAAATGCATTATTAGTACGCGAGTTGGTCGAGGAAAAAGCAGAGGTAATTGATGTAAAATGTCACTGCAATCTATTTGGTTGCTAAACAACTTGCTTAGAAAGACAACTTAGTGAACTCTCCCCCTGCTTGTGCAGAATAAGAAGGGAGAATCTCTTCAGTAGCTCATATTGAGGAAAACCCATGGGAGGATATGAACTCTCAATTTTAAAAGCTAGAAATTTCAAAAATCGCCTCTGTATATTTTCGACCGTCTCACTGTACTTATTATGCCCTGGGTGTCAAACCAAAGCAGGTTATACCAGCCGAGATTTCATAAAGGCGTTGTAAAGTAAAATCAGAGTGCTTGGGCCTGGGAAGTCCTCAGAGTTTCGAATTATAAAACTAAGACTTTTATAAGCTGCTTGTACAGTATTTTCAACATGCAAATTAAAATTTAGTTTGCTATCAAAACTAACACCAAGATATGTAATATTGTTCGGTCTTGACAAAGTAACACCCTCTTGTAGTCAAACAAAATAGGAGTTTGCCGTATGGTAATAAAAGTCATGGCGTGATACTTTGATGCATTTAATGGCAGATCGTTTTTTTTACACCAGGCATTCACATTCACAAGACTTTTCTGTAGCCTAAAACAGTCATTTTCATTTTTTATTAAAGTATAGATATTAATATCATCAGCATATAGCAGATATTGAACATCAACACCAAAAATGTCATTTATGAACAAAACAACTAATAGTGGCCCCAATACGGAGATGTAAATTTACCTCCCGTAACTCCACCAATTACACAGAACGGCTCCAGATTCGGAACCTGTGTGTGCTACTTTCCCCGAAAATCCTACATGTCAGTCTTACATCTCGCGTCTACAAATTTACTGCTATGTATCAAATACATAAATAAGTGTTCGAGGGAACATTCTATTGTGGGAAGCGCTACTCATGAAGGTTCCCAACCAGAAACAATATATGTCATATATATTGTCTTGTGTTCAAAAGAATGACACTTGAAGAGAGTATTTTGAATCAAATCAGTTTAAATATAATTTTGAACGCCACCACTGTTGTCCTAAGTCTCTCGGCATTACCTGTATCGACCTAGGGAGGCTTCTGCACACAGTTTGACCTTTTTGCAGCCGAATACTGCGCAATAACTGTAGATAAATAGTCCTTCCGTTAATTGGGAACGTAGGTTTTCGCGACCAGAGTCATCGCTGATAGCAGAATCAGCTAGCCTTCCGTTAGTAAAGTGGATGATACCCATATGGAACCACAGAAAATACGTTACGCGGCAACTAGCAGGCAGGGCATTTTGAAAGATCTGGAATAACTGGACTTACCAGACCACCAATATAAGGCAAGGTTTGCTCGACTAAGATCTGGAAACTCACCCATCAGAACGGCCCAAAAACATTTTATTGATAAAGTTCAGGTTGGTCTAGCTTGTCATCGCCTGTAAACCCTAAAATTTTACTACAGGATTTTAACATGCGTCATAAACCGGATTAGGACTGGCCATTGTAAGAGTAAATCAACTTTATACAAACGATGAATACGCATGTCTTTAGACATTTAGGCTTTGATAAAAATTAATACTTTTATTACTCCATTTTTCAAGTTTGTTAGTGCCTCGAGTTGACCCCAGTTATCATTTAGATTAGGGTCATCCAATTAAGTAAATATTTTGGAAAGAAGAGCAGGTGCTAAGCAGTATCTATTTAAAGAACTTTCTGACAATAAATATTCTTCTGTTTACTTATTACTACTGCTTTCAGTACTACTGTTTGTTAGTTTTGTTTATAGTATTCTAGTGTTATTATGTTTTTATATCTGCAATTTTTATAAATTTCTGACTATTATTCATATATGTTTGTTATCTTGTTATTTTTGCCTTCTTCATTGACCTCTACGCAAATTTAAACATTATTCCGGGCAGATGTCATTACCGATAAAAGTATAAGTCACTAAATGTGTAGTTCAGTTATTGTTAAAGATACGATGAGATTTGTAAGTACTGTAATATTTTCTTTGTTGGCCTTCGAAGGTACTTTTATAGAATGTAGACGCAGCGGTGGTAGAAGTAGACCTAGTCATTGTAAGTATAAATATATTTCTTAATCTATATTAAAAATATTAGACTGAAATTATTCTTTTTTTTAATTGTGCTGTCATTTACAACAACAATTGTTAGTGGTAATCTGATCATTTTCCGTTATGTATTAAATTATTTTTGGCCAATTTTTCGAATAATTTAAGTTGTTTCTTTTGGCATAGCTTCATTTATTTTGTTTAATATTCGTTTATGAACAAGTATGAATTATTTAATTATGTTTGCATCTTAATAATAGTTAAGTCTTTGTTGAAAATGTGGGTTATTGTCCTCTAACTAGTATCATAGTGTAATTGCTTCTTATTCTTAGATTTTTAAATTAATTAAATTTCACTTTTGAGAAGCATTAATTTTCTATATTTTTATGTGTCTGTTTACATTTCTCATTGCATTGCTCTCATGTGGTGTATTTGTGTCTATTTACCCCTCTATAAACATTTAAGTACATTTAAAGTTCGTATTTATACGCTGTATAAAGTTTTGTTTTTCTTGTATCCCTCTTTTTCGCAGTACTGATATCAGGGTTGTTGGTACACAGGGCTGTAACTAGGCTAAGACATCATGGGCGGTTGCCATGCGCCCAGAATCGAAGGGGAGCCAGAATGGATTCTCGGGAAAGAATTTGTAAATCAACCGCACTCTTTTTGGATGTAAGAAGATATTACAATGCATTTAGTTTTTGTGGCTGTCCCAAGTATATCTGAATCTGTTGCAAGTAACCTAATAACCAATTCAGTATCTATGGGATTCCTTAGTTATAACATCTCAAAACGGTGTAACCTTGTTCCTAGTTGTTTATGACCCTGCTTGATTGTATGATCTTAAATATCAACATTTCGTTAAGCCCAGGAATTGTTAAACGCTATTGTCAGAAACATTTTGTTGTCATCAACCGAAATAAATAACTAATTGTTACGCTTGCTTGCTTAATTTCACATGCTTTTCTGAATACAACATGTAGAAAGAGGATTTATGTACTTCTAATTGTAATCACAGATGACATTGATATTTGTTAACCAATTTTTTACAATAAGTCAGATATAGCTTTAATGAATTTTATAAATCTGCAGACTTTATAATCATCCAACATTTAGAACTGAGTTGCTTCTTTACTATTTCATGCTTTGTAATATATTATTTTCATCCCAAATTGCATTCCTGTGAATCTTTTCCGTTCTAAAATTATTACAAAACGACAGTTGGCATTTACTATTGTAAGAAAAAGTATTTTGAGTATTTCACAGGTATTTGAAAGAATTGTGAGAGCGCGGCGGAAGCAGTCACTTGATGAACCTGAGCTATAATCCATTGGCCACATATAGGATATTGAACAGTAGGCATATATTACGTGAAAATGCAATACAAATTTATATATTAAATATGGATTTTCATAAGCTCTTAATTATACAATAGCAGAGCAGTAGAATGTATGTACATAAAAGATTAGATATACTTTTTAACAACCTCAAATTTAGGGATGTTACTATTTTGGATTACTTTGTCTTCGTCTATATGTCTGTGTTTATTGCGTAACTAACTATTTTAGTTGAACTTGGAAAATATTTAATATCATTTAGAAATTTATAGATACCTCTACGCTTTGAATATAAACCGGAATTAGCTTTGCGTCAAAGACTTTGCCAGTTGTTCTGTGAGCAATTAATAAATTGACATTAAATCATTAATTACCTGTTCTCTCAAATGTTGAGCTTTCACAAACTTCTCTAGAATTTATTACCTCACACCTCTTGTATCACGTGGATTTATTTTACAGCATCTAACAAATAATTATTTTTTCAATTTAAAATTCCTAAATGCTAAAGTAGAAGTCAGACTCTTTACCTTTTAAACAAAAAACATAAAATAGCCAATTTTTCAACTAGATACTGTTAAAACAAAAAAATAGTGGGAAATTCAAAAACATAATTTAAACTTTAAACAGCTCGTATCTCGGATGCGTCTAAAATTTGTATAGGGTATATAAGCATTATGACGTCATATTCTAGATTCTAAGTGTTAAGTCCTAACTATAAGTTAGTTACTGTATGTTTGTGAATGGTTTTGGTGGTCCAGGAATCGCGGAGGCTCAAGTATGTTCATGACACTTTCATCACATGGCGACAGGGACAGGGAGAACTTAAGCGATTCCTGAAACATTCACAGTCTAGCCATCCATTAAATTCACCATAGAAATGGAAGGCAGCGAATGCGTACCATTTCTCGATTGCCAGAGGAGTAGGCAAGAAATTCAGAAATCAAGTTACCGAAAAGCTACACATACAGGATTAATTCTTAGCCAACCAATCAGATCAACAAAGACGGATGGTATCTTAAAAACTCCAACCAACAAAGCCAAAAATATTTGCAGATAAGACTTACTGGCGAACGTATCTTGGAATTATCAACGGCAACACTTGAAGAACAAGAGAAATCTACAAAGTACTACTGTAGCCACCCTAATTGTGCTCTACATCTGAGGCCTTCCAAAAAACTCAAGCTAATAGGACATCGCTATGGAATAAAGGTCTTTTTAACAGCGATAACACTTTAAGAAACAAGATAACAAAAGAGAAATGGAAGTCTCTATAATGGTGATACGACGACTGAACACCACGGCTACTTAAATGACAGGATTATCGAATTCTGCGTTATACAACTCACTTTAGGACCGAACACCACTTTATCTGGGATTAGGTCAAGGTAAGTCACAAGGAGAAGCAATGGTACAAGAGAAAATTTATAGAGGGGGCGTACATACCTTCGAACGACAATACGATTAGCCACACAAGTGTCTAAATATGAAACATGTTGCAAGCACTTCTTCTGCCGTTAACGTTACTCAAAAGCATAGTTTTTCTATGGCCCAATGAACATATCTGGCGACGTATGACATATCTATTAAACCTCTATCATTCACCTGATGACAATAGCACATTCAAAGCTATGGAAACGTTGTGAGATCAAATATAATCACCAAGATGAATGTTCATAGAAACTCCAAGTGTCAAGATAAAGTACTAATAAAGATATTCAATTTGAATGTATGAGAATCGATATTCGCAACACTAATGCTTCTGAGAATTCGTAATGTAAAATGATGTTATATTCTAATTATGAGTTAACAAGTAATTTAAAAAAACTAAAAAAAAACATTCTTTTATAGAAGATCGAATTGAAAGTAAAAAATAAATCATTCATTTTTAAGAGTTATCCACAACATTAGAAAGTTAACTAAAACATAAATAATTTTAATGGAGTTTAAAAAACAAAAGATAAACAAAAACTATTATAAAAAAAGCTTGAGGTGATGATTTTCTTATGAAACATAAATAAAATTTTGATGGACATGCCGGAATCACCAAAAAATTTTATTTTATTTAATCACATTAGCCCTGTATTTCAACTGCGCTCCATGACTTCAAATAATTTATTTATTTTCTTCGTACTACAAAGTTCCATTCCTATACGACTATTAAAAACAGGTAAAAATTGGCTTGATACATACAGATGAAGTTACCAAAAGCATGTTATTAAAGTTCTTTCTTGAAAATTGATATATGACAATGAGATTTGTAGTATATGTTTAAATCACACCTGCGACATTTAATAGATTTGTCCTTCTATTTCAGCTCGACCGTCGTCACATAGTTCGTATCATTCACACAGGCCTTCATCATCAGATTACCCTCATAGCCCATATCCTTCTAGTAATCCGGCTCATAAGCCTTCATCACATTTTTCTGCCTCAAAACCATCCCAAAGTAGTTCTTTACCTTCTCAGACCTCACATAATCCAGCCTCTTCAGCAACTCGTCCTGTTTATAGCCCTCCTCCAGGAGGCTACCCATCTTTTCGTCCAACTAATACTGGACCAGGGACACAAAGACCATTAGGGTTTGTTACTTCTAACTCTCATCCGTCTGGACCTATAGGCCCCCCAAAGACTGTTGCGCATGTTGGTAGTTCAGCAGGTAAATATTATTTTTGATTTGTTTCATTTAACAATTATATAATATTTGAGCAGATATATTATTATTACATTTCTGCATCTATTATTGTTTGTGAAAGAAGAATTTATTATCATGTGTTCTGGTATATCTAAGGATGAGTATACTTTCGATTGTCAGTAAAAAATCCTTCGGATTCACTTTTACAGTAACTATCAACATTTCCTTACTAGAACTCTGTTATATATCTTCCATAAAGACGCTTTTCTCCCGACAGGAGCAAATTTTAATTAGGGGTCTTGGAGTGTAATTAGATTCACATATGGTATTAAATAGGAAATAAAATTTTGCGAGTTTCTGAAAACGAATATGTAAATTATAAATTTATTGAGCTTGTAGCTAACCTATATCTAGGTTTTTGTGGTTTTCTTGGAAACCAATCTTTTTACCCCTTAAAACCGTATTTGTATTTGCCTAACTTGATTATTGGCTCTGTCCTGCATAATATCGAATTCGTTGCTACGCATTTGTATTAAATATAATGCCTAATGACATGGAATGTATAGTGTTGGAAGAGACGTACTTTGTTGAGGACGATCTACCTACGTTGTTCTTCCGTTTTGTAGAAATCATCACAACGGAAGTAACTGTTAGTTTTTCCTTATAATCCTTTCACTGGTTGTGTTAATAATGTGTTTTCTAGTTTTCATTACTTGCTTCTTAATCGATTTCTTTAAGCGAAAAGCACTTGTCTTAAATCGTCAAGACACTGCCATAATGTAATCTATTGCATATCCCATTGATACGTTTTCAGTTATTGGTTTCGATATTCTTGACAAATCTGTCCATTCCATATATTCAGGAGAACCTTGCTTTGGTTCTGCTGTAACTTCTTTTGTTCTGGTCATAACTGTTTTCGCGCCAAAAAATAGTTAAGATTCATTGCAATTAGTACTGAGGAAGCATAGGCATAATTTTCTATTCGGTAGCTTTAAGAGGCAAGGTTCAAAAATGGGAGACAGTATTTAGTGTTTGAATTGAGAGACCAACAACGAGTGGCTAGGTAAGCAGAAAATAAACAAAAACCTTCTAACCGATATTTATTGGACGGCTGTCAGGGTGCGCAGAGTGAAAGTATAAGGAAGGATGAGAAGAGTAGATAACAATGCTTATTGGTGTGACGATAATATAGCGGTGGGCCGGAGAAGTGCCTGACAGTGAGGTAGTTTTTGACAAGAGCGTGAGGTAGAGTGGAAGATATGAGCTTTCACGTCCTGAAGACGTCGTATGCAGTTGAGAAAGCCAATCAGAATCAAGAGTAGCTAAAAAGATATGTTCGACAAAGGTTGGAAATCGTCTGGAAAACGCCTTGTTTGGGAAGAACGCATAAGATACTGACTAAGAAGATCAGGGGGACATTGAAAAAGACAAGATAAGTGAAGAAGATCAGACACATATAGCTTAAAACTATTTCCAGGTGCTAGGGAGGTGGAGGATATAGGAGAAATGGTGAAGGCCGGAGATATGCCGAGGGAAAGAGTAGTAGTTTTTGCGTTTCAGGATGTGTAGAAGGCTAAAGGTATCTATGGGGAGGCCATCAAACATGTGGTCTGGCAGAGAGGGGGCAATATTTTCATGGTCATTAACCGACTCCTAGATGGAGGGTGTTATTCGGGGGATGTAGAAAGGTGTATACAGTCCTAATCTCAAAAGGGAAGTGAACGACGCGACTGGCCCATACCGTGACTCGACAATTGCTGGGAAACTGTAAGGATGAGAAGAAGTGCCGAGACAGAAACGTAAACGGGTATTGCTGAGACACAACTTAGGGTTCCGCGAGGGTATTGATATTAAAAACGCTTTCAATAGTTTAAGGTGGGAAAACATCATGACCAGGGCAAAGGGGCTGGGTGTGAGTACCTGGTGAATATTTTAGAATAGTATCAACTAGGTGGGAAAACATCATTACCAGAGCAAAGTGGCTGGGTGTGAGTACCAGGTGAATATTTTGTAACAGTATCTAACTCTAAAAATGCTGACGTAGGCGAAAGACGTTGGTACTCAGCCAGGTATTGCCAGTATGAACGAAAGTGGCAGACAGTTGAAAATATTTTAGCTACAATAGCATGTTTAGTTTCCCTAAAACGCCTAACGTATCACCTGTATAAATTTTAATCAATACTAGCAATTCTATATGTTTGAATTGGTCTTCGTTCTATTAACATTTGACGATCCCAGCTATAAAATGTGATAATCTAAAGCATACATTGATCAAAACAGTAAGCAGATTGGTTTATATTTTAAATTTCCAAACGTATAATGGTCATTTTGATAATATAACCATTGTCGTAGTCAATGACATCCTACTTACCATTATTGGTTTAAATTCAATATTATTTTATTATATACTTTTTTGAGGATATATAAAGTGTTAAACTTATGAAATTGAGGGAAGAGTTTCAACTGTTAGACCAATAGGTTTTGTTCCGCCAGGGTCCCAGGGATTTCTTCTACAGGACTGTTCATCTGTGTCAAATCCATCCCAACTTAAGTGAAATTGATATCGATGTACCACCAACAATATTGTGTAATACTAAAACTATACGAGTAGAATAATGAAATAAAGTTGAAGTTATAATTTATGAAGCAAGATACTGAAAACATAACCATTATAGGATTTTTTTGCAATATTCTTTTAATTTTATGGAATTTTTAAACCGATGTTGAAAGATATTTTTCACAGCCAAAGACTACAAAAGTTTTTTAGTGTTTTAGTTGCTTTTCAGGAATTCATCCATGTAGTTGATAACTGAAGGGAATGTCTTCTAAGTTGTTTGTGGCATGTTCGTTTTTTTATGTTTCTTTGGGGAATAACACCACAATAGAAATAAAACAGTATATTGCAGGAATACAAACGTTTCAGTATTCTGATTGGTCAATGGCTATATTTATAGATGTAATTAAAATAAATAAATTTTCATTTTGCTCATAATAAATATAAAGCCATTGACAACGAAGTCAGAATGTGATATTCCTGCATATACGTAGTTTTATTTCAGTGGTGTTATTCCCCAAAGAAACAATCAAGGGAAGACGTTTCAGCAGTCACAGAGTAGATTGGTTTAGAAATTAAAATTAAAACTCATAATTGTCATTGTGATAATATAACAGTGGTCACAATCAATTGTTATAAAATCCGTAGGTTCAATTAATTAATTTTAAAATCTAATATTCACTTTCTTTCTAGCGTCGAAAATACTGCTTGGCACCATTTCGAAAATTCCAGTTCTACCATTTTATTAACCCAGCGATTGATGTCTCATAAGAATGAAGGCAGAGACGGACTGGATAAATTTTTATAACACTGCCCTCCCTTTAATTCTGATCGTCCAGATTAGAAACATCCTCTCCGTGGTAGGGAGCGAGTCGATCTAAATGAACCACCTTCAACTTAGCCCTGGGGTCATTAAGCCTCTTGACCACCTCGTATGGACCATCCCAGACGGGTGTAAGCTTTGGAGATTTACCCTTGCTCCTTTGGGGGTTGTACAGTCAGACTTTGTCCCTCTCTTGGAACACGACTAAATTGGCCTTGAGGTCGTATAGCGTATTCATCGGGTCACTGGTGGCCAACATCTGCGTTCGGGCTAATTTGTGTATTGCCAGCATGTTATGTCGGAGCTGGTCCTCATAATCGTTGATGTCTTGGGAAGGTTCTTCGGGGAAGCCTAAAGCCAAATCGCAGGCTAATCGCAGCTCTTTTCCGAATCAGGCCTATACTATTATGTACGGCTGAGCGATATGCCAACAGGAATAGGGGAATATGCTCATCTCAATCACGCTGGTTATTCCTGACGACCTTGAATAGGTGTTGTTCCAAGGTCCTGTCGAACCTTTCCACCATTCCGTCTGACTGTGAGTTCAATGGTGTTGTTTTCGTTTTCCTGATCCCTAACATCGTGCAGACCTTCTGGAATTCATTCGATTCGAAGTTAGGCCCCTGATCTGAATATAGTTTCTTCGGGACGCCCAACCTGCTGAATAGCTGTTCTACTAGCACCGTCGCTACCGTGGTTGCCTCTTGATTATGGATCGCATATGCCTCAGGCCATTTGCTAAAGTAATCCATTGCGACCAGAATGTATATATTCCCCCTCTCAGACTCGGGAAACGGACCGGCGACATAGATGGCAATTCTCTCAAATGGGATCCTCACATTATACTGTTGCATTCTGCCCTTCGTCCGGGTCTTCGGGCCCTTACTGGCTGCACAGGTGTCACATTTGCGACACCAAGCCCTGGCGTCTTCGAAGTAATTTACCGAGTAGTACCGCTGGCGAACTTTGTCTTCGGTTTTATTCATGTCCATATGGCCTCCGGTAATCCCATCATGTACTTCGGTCAGGATGGCTGGTACCTTTTCTTCAAACTACCAGTTGGGACTTGGTTTCTCCGCCTTCAGTGCTTTTCCAAACTCGCTTCAGCATTCCATTCTTTACTCTTGGAGAGTCCCATTGGGCCCATAACGATTTCAAGACGCCCAAGTATCTACCTACCTCGTGGCTTGGTTCAATATTTGGATCAGCCAATTGGTCCTGAATGCACTGTTTTCCAGTCTTCATTAGCCTACACTCGGATCTGTCTGATGGAGATACCCTCTGGCTGTTCCGTCTTCAGGCAATGTCCGCATTCTGTTCTACAGGGTCTTCTGGATAGGGATTGGCATTATAGTGCAAACGGTCGGCACGGTGTACCACCTTGAAATCGTATTGTTGGAATTTCTCCATCCACCTGGCCAGTTGTCCTTCCGGTGTCTTCATGTTCAGCAGCCATTTGAGGGCGACATGATCTGTTCGGATTAGGAAATGACCACCATAGAGGTATTTGTGGAAATGGTCTACAGCCCTTATTATTGCCAGAAGTTCTTTTCTGGTGACGTAATAATTTCTTTCGGGCTTCGAGAATCCACTCAATCACCATCTTGCACCTGGGATAGGATGACCCTCAAACCTGTGTTGCTGGTATCGGTGTAAGATGAACTTACCGGACTGCGTAGGAAATGCTAGGAACGGGATGGAACAGAGTGCTGCCTTCAGTCGTCTGACAACGGAAGCTCTCTTTCTCAGTGGTCTGCCGATGTAGAGGCGCGGCAATGGTGGCAAATCCCTCAACAAATCGCCTGTAGTACGAACCGAGACCCAAGAAGCTTCAGAGTTCATGCTTGTCTCTTGGGACTGGCGAATCACGGATGGCTTCTATCTTGTCCTCGTGGTGCGGATTCCGGACTCGGAAACGAGGTAGCCCAAAAACTCTACTTCTTTTTGGAACATGGACTTCTTCTTCGGGTTGGGTCTAAAGTTGGCGTTCTTAATTCTGGAGAATACTTCACCCAGGTTCTTCAGAAGGTCGTCGAATGTTTGATCCATGACCAGAGTGTTGTCGAGGTATACTAAGCATGTCATCCATGTCAACTCGTTCAGTACATACTCTATTAGCCTCTTAAATGTAGCGGGAGCATCAAATACCCCAAAAGGCATGACCGTGAACTGAAATAGCCGTTTGCTGGTGGAGAACGCTGTCTTCTCTCTGTCGCTTTCGTGTAGACCAACCTGTCAGTATCCACTCTTTAGGTCTAGTGTCGAGAAGCAAAGGGAGCCTGCTAGTGTGGTCCGAGTGTCATCAATTCGAGCTAGTGGATAGCTGTCTTTCTTTGTGAAGTCATTCAGTTTTCTGTAATCCACGCAAAATCGGGTGATTCCATCCTTTTTTAACTTCCAGGACGGGAGCGGACCATGAGCTGATGGATAGCTCAATAACTCCATTTTGCAAAATGGACTTGATGTTTTCCTCCACTGCCTTTTGTTGCCCCAATGGTAGTCGTCTAGATGGTATTCTATCCTATATCCATCTTGGCTGTTAAAAATTTGCTAGTGCGTTGTAATAAATTGCTTGGCTTTCTTCTGTTCCTCTGGTGTAAGGTGGGTCAAATTGTTTAGCAAACTGTTGTCGAAACTCTTTACTGATGCCTGGTACTCTTCTTCGCAATTGGTGATGGTCTCTACTGGCTCGAGGCCATCTCTTGAACATTGGCAATTCTGATGTCGTTGTTGGACAAATTCAGGACTCTAATTGATATATCTCATCCGGTTGTAACTATAGCCCGTCCAACTAAGTAATCATGGGCTGAGTTTATGGACTCCACCATTCCAACGCAGCTCCCAGGATTGCTTTCTAGCTGCCCATGAATAATCTGTTCCGTTCGACCGCGAATTCTGGCTGAGGATTTTGCCACAATTTTATTGAGGTGTCTGAAGTGTTGACGGGCCGTGTCAATACAAATTCCTCATTTAGGACCCGAAGAACATCAGATCTCGGGTCGAACATAAATCCGTGCTGGCTGATTAGGTTCATACCCAGTATGAAATCGTCCTCTGTACTCGCTATCAGGACCCTGCGCCGGATATCTGCTTTACCCTGTATTAACATGGACTCACCGGTGACTGTTGTTGTTGTTGGTAACTACCCGGATTTCTGATGCTCTCATTCTGCAGTCACGTTGAAAGTGTCCTCTCCGTCCACACCAGTAGCGTGTTCCTCTGTGGTCAGTTCTTTGTGATCATTCTAGAAGTTTATGGATTCCGGACAACACTGCCTGGAGGATGCTTCTGGTTCATCTTGGCTGAAGGAAACTGCTCGCACTCTCGGTTTAGACATGTTTATGACTGCCTCTACTTCCAAGGCCCAAAGTAAAGCTTCATTACTTTTCTTGATGCCAATAAGTCTTAGATTTCTTTGTACTTCCAGACCCCTGAAACCGTTTATGAAACTCTATGTGGCCAATTGGTCTTTCGTTTCCTCGGGCAGGTCTGGGTAGACAAATGTACTAACCGTCTGATCTCTGCTTCGAATTCTTGAAGACTCTCTCCGGATTTTTGCGTTTTCTCACATAATTGCACCTGATATACTTGTCTCAGGGATCAACGGCTGCAAATTGCCGTTTATACATGGGCCAAGATGACCTGCCATCAAATGTGGGTGGTTTACTAAATGAACCTTTGGTACTAATGATGTGCTGCTATTTCCCTCTCTGCACATCTTGTTGTAATTGTTTAATTTCGGTTTCCACTTTGTTTTAGATGGCACTGATTGTATCTTGTACTTCACTTTGTACTGTGTTTTTAATGGAACTGATTTCAAATTTCACCTGGGTCTGGATGGAATCGATGTCATCGGCTTTGATTTCAAGAGTCTCCACATTACATTTTAGTATCTTTATGTCGTTCCTTTATTTCTTTTATGTCTGATTCCGGTATTTGCATTCTTTCATTAAGTGTTTCATTAACTTTCGATACTATTTGCATTATTTGTTCAAATTGCAGTTGTCTTTTTTCTTCAGTTTGACCTTGTTTTCCTTCCATTAAATTTTGTTCTTCGCTTTTCATCGAAGAAACAATATTTTCTAGTTCTCTTTTACATTTTTCATCAAAAGACTTCACTGACCTATGTTGAATTTCTTCCTGATGCTATTTCTCTTTCTAATCACGGTTTTCCAGGATCTGAGCTATTTTTTCGTTTAGTCCATCCGTAATCTGTATGAGTATTTTTCTGTAGTCTCGTCTATTTTTTCTTTATCCATACTTGGGGTTTCCATATATCAAATTGTTATTTTAACTTCACTTAATCCTTTACTACTGATTATCAAATTTGTTATAAACTCCGGCTTCAATCAATTAATTAATTTTAAAAACTGTCAATTTCTAGGAACTTTTATTTACACGAAAAACATCAAATATTTCCAACAGCTGCTTCTAATATTATTTACATTGAAATTATAACACCAAAATAAGTTGAACGCACCAAAACTAACTGCTTAGATTATTGTCTCTTTATATAGCGTAGATTGTCGTTCTCGATGGTAGTAAATTTTTCTGCCCAGCGTCGAAAATACTGTTTGGCGCTATTTCGTAAATTCCAGTTCTAAATTTTATTAACCCAGCGATTGATGTCTCATCGGAATAAAGCCACGGACGGACTGGAATTTTTTATATCACAATGAAACCTTACTGTTATTATGTACTAGTTTTGAAAATATTCACGCCAAATTTGCGAATTTCAGGAGGAGTTTCAACTGTTAGACCAATAGGTTTTGTTCCTCCAGGGTCCCCAGGGCATTCTTTTACTGGACTCTCATCTGGGTCACATCCATCTCAAAGTAAGTGAAACTGATATCTATGTACCACTAAACATATTTTATAAGAGTAGATAAATTAAATATTCAATATTTAAGGGTTATATGATATTTTTTATACTGAAAACAAAACCATTATGCTACTACTATTGTAGTATCCACGATAGAAAACTACATATAAAAATATTGTATGTAACAATGCTGGTTCAAATCAATATGTAATTAAATGAAGAACCTTTTGCGAAACAATCGATATAAACAATACAACCTCGCGCAAATAAAGTCACCAGTTAAGAGTTAATCACGAATCTTATGTCGAAGCCCTGAAGGTGGTGTAATCTTGGTTCTCCTTTGTTCTTGAGACTAGTCTCGCTCCCAGTTCATAAGACTTCATAATGTTCTTACAATAAAATCTGGACGGTACACATTAGACACAAAATGGCGACGAACAATGTTTCTCGATTAAACAAAGACGTAAGAAAAAATTATAACGCTCCCGTAGGAGAATCCAAATGCGGTAAATTGTTACGACCGAAGTTAGCTCGCGAAGTCATAACACAATAAATAAAAAAATACGACTGTAGGAACATAGTTCAAAAACCAAGACAATGCATCCGAATGGATCGGCGATCGACAGATAAGTCACACTATTTTGTCTTATTTAGACGCAAAAAAGGTTGCATATGTAAATTAGCATTGGGGAAAAAGGTGCAACAGTTTGAAAATCAATTAACTAAGTCAACTAAATTTAAACAATGACAATGCAATCTCAGGCTAGTACCACATACCAATTCTCCGACGGAGGTTCCCGATTTTAGCAAATATGAAAATATACTTTTCATAGCAATATTACTCAACACCCGATGACCGTTTCGAACTGGGAACTTCATTGTAAGTAATGTCGGGAACTGCCGTCAGAGTATGCATTCATATAGTTTACTAGCCATTACCCGCGGTTTCACCCGCGCACGGAATGTTCAAGCCTTCACAAAAAGAAATAACTTATGAAACATATGGGTTATCCTATATAAAAAAAATTCTAACTTGTTTGAACCACCCTACTGAACTATAGATCCACTAATCCCGAATATAACTATATAACAATTTTATTCGACATTTCTTGAATTACCTTGAAACACTGTAACTCTACTTCGCCCTCCATTGCAACCATCCTGTATGTGCTGCTGTTTATTTGTCACCCAATATAACTTTTTGAACACCTGACTATAGCTCTTCTCTATCCTATATTTCAGCTATGCAACTACTTATGGTCTACGTTGCATAACAATGATTTCTTATTTTTCTGAACCACCTATTAATGTAAAATTTCTCTTGACTCTATATTTTAATCAACTTTTATATGCAGTTTTTTCTAACATTGAGTTAAATACACTCTAAAACTATAATTTTGCTTTTCCCGTTAGTTCAGAAATTACATATAGTAGAATGAAACTGTTCATAATCTGCCTTATATAACAATTTTTTAAACTTTTTTTGATCCACCCTTGGTGTGTCTCAAATATAAAGGACACAGTTTTGCACGCTAACAACAAACTTTTATTTAAACCATCACCCCAATTGCAACTGCTATTGGCCACTCTATAAACAATTTTATTCAACATTCTTTTAACCGCTTTGTATATCTAACTCTACTCCCATCTACATTAAAACCATATTGTATACACCGCTGCCGATTTGTCAAACTTTACCACTTATTTTTGAACCACCCTGTATAACCATAATTTTACTCTACAAAATATTTCAACCTCCCTGTATGTGCATCTGCTTACGGGCCGCCAAATATAACTTTTTAAACACTTAACTATAACTCTGGTCTACTCACTATATTATATATGCAACTGTTTATGGACTAAGCTATATAACCATTTTTGAACCACCCTTGAAAGTATAATTTATCTCCACCTTGTATTTCAACCACCCCTTATATGCCGCTTTTTATAAAATTGTTTTAATCACACTCTATGAACTATAATTTCACTTAGATCCATGTTTTAGATATTGCATATATGCTACAGCTCATGTTCTATCCTACAAAAAAATTATTGAACCAGTTTAACTATAATTCTACTCCACCCGCTATTTTAAACATCTTGTATTTGCAACTACTTATCGGCCACCCAGTATAACATTTCTTGTACCACCTGTATAAGTATAAATCCATCTATGTCCAATATATTTCACCAAAACTGCAAGTGCTCATTGGGCACCGAATATAACAATTTTGTTCAAAATGTTTTTGAATCACCTTGTATGTATTACAACTACCCTGTATACGCTACTGCTTATTGGTCAACCAATATAACATTTTTAAAATAATTATCACAACACTTCTTCATTCAATACTTCAACTATCCTATCTTTGCAATTTAATATGAACTATGCTATTTCACAATTTTTCCTCATATTTTTTCAAGACATATTAAAGTATAATTCCACTCCACACTTCATTTAAACCACCCATCATTTACAACTTTTTCTAACCTTGTTTGAATGACACTGTATAACTATTACTTTACTGTGCAACATACTTCAGGTACTCTATATATGCAAGTGCTATATAACAAATTTTTTCTAGCATTTTTTACCCACCCTGTATAATTATAACTGTAGGCTACACAATATTTTAACAACCTTTTATATGCAAATACTTATTTGCCACCAAATATAACATTCTGTACTACCCTGTATCTTTAGAATCCTACCCCACCCTATATTTCAAGCATCTGGAACAGCTTATAGATCGTACCATTACTTTAAAATATTTTTAAACCCACCTGTATAGCTGCAATTATACTCCGCTACATATTTCAACCATTCTATATATAACTACTTCTGGATATAAAACAAGTTTTTAGCTACAATATAAACTATAACTATAATTCCACTCCACCTTATATTTCAAACACTCTGTATAAACAACCCATTTCATAACTATAGTATCTTATGAACATAATCAAAGATCCTAACTGCTTACCTAACACAAGTTTTTTTATTCACATAAATATTCTACCCTTTTTCAACCACTTGGTATATGGAACCGTTTATGGCCCACTCAATATAACACTTATGGACCACTCCGTATAACTAATTCCAGACCCCCTTATTTCCACCACATCGTATATATCCAGCTGCTTATAGGACACCAAATATAATTTTTTAATATTTTTTAAATCCACGTAATTCTACTGCGCTCTAAGTTTCCTATATACAGAACACCCTGTAAAATTACGTTTGATATATGTTGATTTTTGTTAAATGGAAACATGCTACATATGCACATTCCGAATTTTGAATAAAAGCTAAGCTGATGCCAGTACCTAATATTTTGTGCGTAAGGTGGAGCCAATTGCGTAATTGAATTACCCAACATGATAGAAGTTTTTTCGCTATATCTACCGTTTCTGTGAATTTAAAGAGATAAAATGTCTACCAGATTTTAACTCAAACCATAAGCTTCCCAACAAAAGAAAGATTTAGCAAAATCAGTTAAGTAGTTCTTACGTGATGCCCGAACAAACAAACAAACAAACAAACAGACAAACTTATAATTTTATAATAGTATAGAATAGATACATACTCAGCACGGTCTTAGATGTCGTTGATGTCTAGAGGTTCATTTCGCTGACATTCGCCGTATAAGGTGCTTACTAGCATCGAAGAATTTCAGTTCATAGCTACGTCATTCAGGGAAGAGTACTTGATGAAAACTTCCATTGCGAAACCGAATCGTACGTATACAGAATTCGCTGCACTCCAAAACAGTTAAATTCTTTTAAGAAATCGATATGTAAATTCTATGCCCATATAGTTCAGCTAAGGCTTACTCAACTAGTGTACCATGATGCAGTTCTATCGGCAATTTGTCGCCTAGGCTGCTTCTCATCTAATATTAATTGTCGTCACGTCACATTAGGAAGCCAGGCGTTCTGGCCAAAAATTGAAAAGGGCATTTTTCTTACAAAATCTTTAATATTCCAGAAATAAGATTATTGAAAATAATAGTCACTTCCTAACTTATGAAACAGTTGTTCAAAATTAGTTATCATCCTATTGTAGTGGGATGTTATTGGCAGAATATCGATGTGTTGCTACTGTATAACTGGTTCTGCCAAGAGTGGTGCGTCTTTAACGATACCCGATTTTCAGGATTTGATCTCCTTTTTGGAAATTTGTAAATAACTAACAGCAACATTACAAACTAAACACCCTCAGAATGAATAACAATAAACGGTCTTTATTTCTTACATTTAAATAACAGGATTTGAGAGGAATAGTGATATTACCTTCACGACAATACCTTGATCAATACATATTATAAAACATAGTCCTCCGCCGCGTCTGTGTCGGTCCGCGATGAACTCAAAAACTACTATCGGGTTCTAGGATTCTTTAAACAATATTTGCATCTAAATTAAACACCAAATTTATATTTAAAATATTTATTTGTTTGTAAATTCATTTTGTACGTGTAAACCAACGTATTTATAAAATACTAGCCCTTACCTGCGTTTTAACCCGCGTACGGAATGCTAAAGGCTTCGCAAAAAAATAACTTATGAAACATATGGATTATCCTATATCAACCACCCTACTTAACCATAAATCCACCAATCCCGAATATATTTCACCCAAACGGGAAGTACTTATGGGCCACCCAATATAACAATATTATTCGACATTTCTTTGAATCACCTTGAATACTTGAAACTCTACTTCACCCTATATTGCAACGATCCTGTATGCTGCTGTTTATTTGTCACCCAATATAACTTTTTGAACACCTGACTATAACTCTTCTGTAGCCTATATTTCAGCTATGCAACTGCTAATGGTGTATGCTGTATACAATTATTTAAAATTTCTCTTTATTCTAAAATTTAATCAACCTTTATATGCAGTTTTTTCTCACATTGTGTTAAACACACTCTAAAACTATAATCTTGCTTCTCCCCATATTTTAGATATTCCATATAGTAGAATGGTCTACCCTATATAACATTTTTTTAAACTTTTTTGATCCATCGTAACAGAAATGATGTGGAACATTTCGTGAGTCACAAATATAAAAACACAGTTTTGCATCCTAATACCAAACTTTTATTTAAACCCTTACCCAAACTGCAACTGCTTATTGGCCAACCTATATAACAATTCAAAAAAAAACCGCTTTGTATAACTAACTCTACTTCCATCTACATTAAAACCATCCTGTATACACCGCTGCCAATTTGTCAACCATTATAAATTATTTTTGAACGAAACTATATAATTTTACTCTATAAAATATTTCAACCACCCTGTATGTGCATCTGCTTAGGGGCAACCGAATATAAAATTTTTAAATACTTCTAATCACACTGTATGAACTATAATTTTACTTCGATCCATGTTTCAGATATTGCATATATGCAAGAGTTCATGTTCTATCCTACAAAAAAAAACTATCCAACCTGTTTGAGTATAAATCTACTCCACCCGCTATTTCAACCACCTTGTATTTGCAACTACTTATCGGCCATCCAGTATAATATTTTGTCTACCACCCTGTATAATCCATCAACGCCAAATATTTTTCTCCAAAATCGGAACTGTTTATGGGGCACTGAAAATAATAATTTTGTTTAACATGTTTTTGAATCATCTTGAATGTATTACCACTACCCTGTATACGCTTCTGCTTATTGGTCAACCAATATAACATTTTTTAAATAATCATCATAACACTTCTTCACCCTATGTTTCAACTATCATATCTTTACAACTTATTATGAACTACGCTTTTCACATTTTATCCTTATATTTTTTCAAGATATATTTTAAAGTTTAATTTCTCTCCACACTTCACAACTTTTTCTAACCTTGTTTGTATGACACTGTATAACTATAACTTCACTGCGCACCATACTTCAGGTACTCTACATATGCAAGTGCTATATAACAACATTTTTCAAGCATTTTTTAC
The DNA here is from genome assembly GCA_034190945.1 of Octodonta nipae. Taxonomy (NCBI): domain Eukaryota; kingdom Metazoa; phylum Arthropoda; class Insecta; order Coleoptera; family Chrysomelidae; genus Octodonta; species Octodonta nipae. Next base: position 112,592,783 of record CM067219.1, on the reverse strand, counting down.
CCACCCTGTATAATTCTAACTGTAAGCTATCCTATATTTCAACAACCTTTCATATGCAACTACTTATTTGCCAACAAATATAACATTTTTGGACGACCCTGTATCGTTAGAACCCTACCCTACCCTATATTTCAACTATCCGGTAAATGCAACAGCTTGTAGATCTTACCATTACTTTAAAATTTTTTTAAAGCCACCTGTATAGCTGTAATTATACTCCGCTACATATTTTAACCTTCCTATATATGTAACTACTTGTAGATATAAAACAAATTTTTAACTACAGTATAAATTATAATTCCACTCCATCTTATATTTCAAACACCCTGTATAAACAAGTGCTTCTAAGCTGCAAGTACTTATGGGCCACCGTATATAACTATTTTATTCGACATTTTTTAAATCACCTTGAATAACTGTAACTCTACTTCACCCTATATTGCAACCATCCTGTATATGCTGCTATAACTTTTCTCTACCCTATATAAATCTGACATATGCAACTGCTTATGGTGTACCGTGTACAACAATTATTTCTGATATTTTTTTAACTACCTTTTAAAGTAAAATTTCTCTTTACTCTATATATTAATCAACCTTCATATGAGCTTTTTCTAACATTGTGTTGCACACTCTTGCTTGCTTGCTTCTCCTCATATTTCAGATATTCCATATAGTGGAATGCAACTGTTTATGGTCTACCCGATTTAACAATTTTTGTTAAACTCTTTTGATCCATCCTTGTGGAAATGATGTGGAACCCTTCGTGAGTCACAAATATAAAAACACAGTTTTGCACCCTAACACCAAACTGTTATTTAAACCCTCACCCAAACTACAACTGCTTATTGGCCATCCTATACAACAATTTTTTTCAATTTTTTTTAACCGGTTTGTATAACTAACTCTTCTTCCATCTACATTAAAACCATCCTGTATACACCGCTGCCAATTTGTCAAACATTACAACTTATTTTTGAATCACCCTGTATAACCATAATTTTACTCTAGAAAATATTTCAACCACCCTGTATGTGCATCTGCTTAGGGGCAACCAAATATAAATTGTTAAATAATTCTTATCACACTGTATGAACTATAATTTTACTTCGATCCATGTTTCCGATATTGCAGATATGCAAGAGTTCATGTTCAATCTTACAAAAAAATATATCCAACCTGCTTGACTATAAATCTACTCCACCCGCTATTTCAATCACCTTGTATTTGCAACTACTTATCGGCAACCCAGTATAACATTTTTTTACCACCCTGTATAAATATAAATCCATCAATGCCAAATATATTTCACCAAAACCGCAACTGCTTATGGGGCACCGAAAATAACATGTTTTTGAATCACCTTGTATGTATTACAACTACCCTGTATACGCTACTGCTTAGTGATCAACCAATATAACATTTTTTAAATAATTATCATAACATTTCTTCACCCTATGTTTCAACTATCCTATCTTTGCAACTTATTATGAACATTTTTTCCTTATATTTTTTCAAGACATATTAAAGTATAATTTCTCTCCAGACTTCATTTAAACCACCCTTTATTTACAATTTTTTATAACCTTGTTTGAATGACACTGTATAACTATAACTTTACTGCGCACCATAGTTCAGGTACTCTATATATGCAAATGCTATATAACAAAATTTTTCTAGCATTTCTTACCCACCCTGTATAATTCTAATTGTAAGCCACCCTATATTTCAACAACATTTTATATGCAACTACTTATTTGCCAACAAATATAACATTTTTGTACGATCCTGTATCCTTAGAATCCCACCCCACCCTATATTTCAACCATCCGGTAAATGGAACAGCTTATAGATCATACCATTACTTTAAAATATTTTTAAACCCACCTGTATAGCTGTAATTATACTCTGCTACATATTTCAACCATATATATGTAACTACTTGTGGATATAAAACAAGTTTTTAACCACAAAATAAACTATAATTCCACTCCAACTTATATTTCAAACACCCTGTATAAACAACTGCTTCTAACATTTCTTTAATCCATTTCATAACTATAGTATATTATGAACATAATTCAAAGATCCTAATTGCTTACCTAAGATATTTTTTAAGTTTTTTTATTCACTGCATAAATATTCTACCACTTGGTATATGGAACTGTTTATGGCCCACTCAATAAAACTTTTTTGCATCACCCCGTATAACTAATTCCACTCCCCCTTATTTCCACCACATCGCATATATCCATCTGCTTATAGGACACCAAATATATAGCTACCTTTTTTAGATTATTTAAATCCATGTAATTCTACTCCGCTTTAAGTTTCCTATATTCAGAACACCCTGTAAAATTACGCTTTATATATGTTGATTTTTGTTAAATCGAAACATGTTATATTTGCACAATGCGAATTTTGAATAAAAGCTAAGCTGGTGCCAGTATCTAATATTTTGTGCGTACGGTGAAACCAATTGAGTAATTGAATTCCCAACATGGTAGAAGTTTTTTCGCTATATCTACCGTTTCTGTCAATTTAAAGAGATAAAATGTCTACCAGATTTTAAGTCAAACTATAGGCTTCGCAACAAAAACAGATTCAGCAAAATCAGTTAAGTAGTTCTTACGTGATGCCCGAACAAACAAACAAACAAACAGACAATCTTACAATTTTATAATAGTATAGATAACATTCCTTTTATTATTTTTATTGCACTCTACCAATATTGTTACAATTTTTCAGCAGGTACTGGACCTTCAGGATCAAACGGTTTAGCAACTTCAGGTTCATTAAGAAATGCAAATCAACCTATAGGACCTCCTAAAATACTTGGAACTCAAGGAAATGCACCTTATCAGAGTAAATACGACTTCTCAAGCATATTCTACTAGCACTCTAAACTTAAAAAATTGGAATAATCTATTTTGGTTATAATTTACTTGTATGTTTCAGATCATCCAGCCGGATACGGCCCTCCAGCTTCCCCTACTTATCATAACCCAGCAGGATATGGAGCACCTCCGCCCTATAATCCAGGATATCATCCGGGATCCGGTTATTATGGATCAGGCACGTACCATCCTGCAGGAACTAGTGGAGTCACAATAGTCAATCAAAATATTAACACCCATAACTATGGAGGTGGGGGTTATGGCTACGGTTATCACTATCCAAGCTACCATTATACTCCTATTGACACGGGTGACGGAGCATTAGGATTTTACTTAGGATACTCTTTGGCAAAACTCACAACTCCTTCTTATCACTATCATGTTGGTTACAGCAGTTATAGTCATGCACCTGTCTACGACCATTACGAAGTGCATCACTACTATCACAACAGTCAAAGCGTACCTAAACAAGCAGAGATTCAACCGAATGCTATAGTAACATGCATTGGGGATTCAGGGAGTTTCTGTCCAGCAAACACAACATCTTTGTGTACTAATAATGGAGCGGTAATGTGTGTAGCAAGTGCTACAAAAACAGTCCCATGTGCAAACGAAGCACAAACTAATTGTGTTAAGACGACTGTTCCATGTGCAAATAGTACTGCACCGGAATGTACAAAATCTTCACAGGCTTCAACTACTTTAAACGTACCATGTATTTCTACAGCAAAAGTGTACGGTACTCTGCAAGTTGTAAATAACACAATTACAATCTCAAATACAACCATAGTAGATACAAACGTTACGCATGTTAACTCTACTGGTACTCAGAATAATGGTACTGAAACTATAGGTAATAAAACTGCAAATGCTACCAATAGTACAGGTCCCCCACAAGAGTTTTGTGTTACGATATTGGCACTGCCTGCAGAAAGAAAACTGTCAGAGAGTGAAGTACTCTTTCAATCGACTAAAAGTATTTTTGAGAGATTTGTAGTCAAAGCTTTAGGAATTGACTAATTTATTTAGAGTGTAAAAACATTAATGTAGAATTTATTTAGAGTTTGTAACTGTATATCGTTTACTGATTTTTTTAAATTTTGTAGCAAATCATATTTTTTGTATTTTTTAAAAACTGTAAATTTTAAACAGAATAAAATGTGTTTTCTTGTTATAGGACTGTATGACCAATGAAATACTCAACACTATCGAATAGTACAACCGTATATCTCCCGAGTTTTTTGTTAATATTTAGATACGGCACAGAAGTACAAAACAATATTTTGCGGACCAATTAATGTCATTCATTAGGACAATAGAAAAATTGGTTGGAAAATAGCAACTCAAAAATGCCATTTTGTGAATAGTGGTAAGTGATAAATAAAAAAACAAAACAAAATTCAGCTTCGTTTTATTATATATACATAAAATTCTCATGAAACTTGCCATATCGGCCATTCTGCTTCTCTATTTATAACTTTCTTCTGCACAATATCTCTCTCGGGCCTGAATTTTGGTATATAACACTTATTAGTAAGATACAAGCGGTTAAAATATTTGCAAGTTATGAATAAAGATAAGTTCCTTTACACTTTTCACAATCATACCTATTGTCTCTTCACTTTATCATTGAATTTATATACAAAATATATTTCAATATATATAGGCCCAAAATAGTAAGTCCTGGATTCGCGGTCTGTTCTATTTTGTTTATTTGTAATTGCTAATGAATTTCATTAGCAATCTAACACACGTCACCTCTGGAGTTTCCCACACTTCACAAAACATTTTATTGAAGTAAGTAATATCACGAGTCAAGTTAATGGACACTTGAAATTTGCTTAAAAATAGTAACTACTTCTAATCACTTCATTTTATTTTATCACAATTTCCTCTATCTACCTTTTCTATATTTAAATAATCTTAATTTGATTTATAACTAACTAAAATATATTTATAATCTCTCTCTTGACCAGTTCAGGTATTATGCTTTTGCCTGTTACGGCCCCTATCTCTAAATTTCAATACTTTCTTATTGATTCTTTCACCTTGCATTCTATCAACATGCTCTTTACATTTTCCCTTATTTTCTGTAATTCTTTCGTTTTTGTTGAAAATGTTCAGTTCACTCGTTATTTGTTATTGTGCCCAAATATGTGCAACCTTTAACATTTCTTAAGAATTTCATTTCTTGCCGTTGTAACCTGTTTTCATCTTTCGATGTCGTTGTCTAGGTCTTACTACTGTATGTCAGGATGCGTCAGCCAACATCCTGTAAAACTTTATTTGTGTTTCTTTCATAGTTTGATGTTTAAGTGTCCTAGATATTATTTTACATATAAATGCATATTAATATGATATATTAATGTGATACCTGTTCTAATATTCCATTATTAACTATATTTGTTCTGACAAGGTATTTACCTGAAGATTTTGGTCAAATTTCATTCCTTTTCTGAATTTATTTTTCCATTCTACTATAGTGTTGTCTATATAAATGTTAAATGAAATTGGGGAAATACTGCATCCTTTGTTGGCTATTATTTCTGTTATTTCCCTTTCGTTTATATCGATTAGTACTTTAGTATTTTGGTACGGGCTTCTTATTTCTCTTTTAGTTGTTTTGGATTTCCCCGTTTTTCAATGATATGCCATAATTTTCGATTTAGGTTGTCGAAGGCTATTTCTAAATCTATCAAGCTGATAGATATAATTTATTAAATTTTGTGTTTTACAATCACTCCGCCTATTGTTGAGCGTCATTTTCTGAAAGCTATTTGTTCTTCTCCGATTGTTTGTTCTGTAATGGCTTTCATTCTATTGTTTAAAATTTTGGCATAAATTTTGTAAGCTAGTTCTTTTCATTCTTCTGATATTCTATGTTTTTCAGTATTGATTATATATAAGTCCAGAAGTCTCAGGTGAAGTAATGCCCCTCCGATTTTAACAATTCTGAAGTGATTTCTTCCTGTAGCTTTTCTGTTTTAGGTTAGTTCCTCAAAATCTATATCATCTAGACCTCTTACATCTGCTCTTTCTGTTTCTTGTTCTATTACATTTTTCTCCTGCTATGTTTTCTTGGAGCGTTTCCCCAGTTATCTTCTTCGATGCTATTTATTTGGATTCTGTCATTTTCTTGTTTATTCTATGTCTTATATTTGTTGTGTACTACCTATGTTATTTCCAATCCGGCTAAAAAAGCATTTTCAGAATTGCCCGCGTGCTTTTTTAATTATTGTTTTACATAGTTTCTTCTCTGTTTTTACGAAAGAAACTGTTTGTAAATTTTAAGTTATTGTAGGTGGCGAAGTCTCTAAATAATCTTCCATGTTCATTGTAACTTTCTTCCCCTTAGCATCCGACTATATTTTGGAGAATTTCCAATTCTGGCATTACCTTTGTTCGGAAAGGACTGTAGCTCTTCAAAAAAGATCTTAGATTCTTCCATTTCTACTTTTCCTGCACGATAGATGGCTAGCTATTAGAGTGTGTTTGTAAATAGTAATACCTTTACTTGTTGATTCATTTTTTTCAACGCCACTGTATATAATTATATAGACTTTCATATATTTTGACCCTTTCAGTTTCTTTTATAATTCTGTTTCCTTCTGTACCAGTCCTCTTACGTTCCAGGTCGAAAATTTCATTATATTGCCAATCTCATATACCTTTCTTTGCCAATGTCGTCATCGTTTGATCTGTTCTGTCTCCAATGCTTGCTTGGGTGCTATAAGCATATTTGCTTTTTACTGGCCAACTGTTGAACCCCCATTCTGGAGGACCGGGGACTCTTCTGTAGGGGTTATCTTAGTCGATTTGACGGTGGGAAGACTGAAAGAGAATTTTTAGGTTTTGGCAGGATGGGACAATGGCTTCCCTCTTAAGGTACTGGGAGATAAACCAAGACTTGCGTAGGTAGGGGGCATCCCTGAAGTAGATCTCTCATCTATCGAGATAATTGATGAGTATCCACTCATAACATCTACTTTTATCTATATCTGAATTGTAATTTAATTCTTCTTCTTCTCGAATTTGAATGGTTTTAATATTCTTCTTACTTACTTCCTTTTTCTTCTTTTCAGAGTTTTATGGAATTTATTGAAATAAGTATATATACTTCCAGGGCACTCTTGAACTTCCAGTCTATGTTAAATAAACTATATTAGTGGATGCTAAAAGATGAGTTCTTACTATTCTAGGGTTCTTATCAAACACTTATCATTTCATGAGTATCTCAAACTCCTTTTGAGCAGAAATATGAATTATGTATTGTAGTAGAAAGCAGGAGTAGACATAGAGCTACTAATTAAATAATGCTATCTTATCACTAATCACTTTCTGAGCTTTTTGTTTCTAATATTATTCTATTGGAATGTCCTTCGAATAGTATCTTCTGTTCAAGTTCTTACATATCTAAAACTTTAAAAACACTTAAACCCATTATTCCAAAACTTGGTTATAAATTATCATCTCAGGCCCAAAAGAGACTTTTATATTCTGTCTACTTTACATTTTTTCCAGTATATCAAGTACAATCTGTCTCGCTATCTGTTTACTTCGTCTTCATCAATCCGCATATTTGCACCTTCTGATACAAGAATTACGTTTCTTTATCCCCGGTTCCTCCTCTCTCCGGCTCATATCGTCACGATAAGCAATACCTTTTTACAAACGAAGGTATTTTAAGACTGACCGCTCATGTAAGAACTGTTATTATGAAAAAATATGTAAAAAAGAAACGAAATAAAACATATGTGTAATTAAACCGGAACGTTTCAGAATCAACACAAATTATATATACAGTACTTAACTCATTAATGTTTTTTCATTATTAAAACCATGACAGACGTCACAACCTATGACTCACGCATCCTACTACCACGAAATCGATGTTGTGGTAATTGGTTTTCACTTCAGTCAGTAGAAATCCGACAATAAAAACGTAAATCTGTTGTGAATAAGACGACTGTGCGGAATGTTATCTTGTTGTATTCGTCTGTATTGACCTTTACACAACTCCAACCATGATTTTAGTTAAATATCTTCAACGATAATAGTTCAAGTAGTTAAATCTGCAGTTTAGTTATTGTGGTGCATGATGAAATTTGTTTTTTGTGTGATATTTGTGCTGTTTGCGTTAGAAAGTACTTTTATAAAATGTGCAAAATACAGAAGCAGACCCAGTCCTTGTAAGTATATTTTTTAATATTAATTGAAAGAACTCGTTATGAGTAAGAGATAAATCATAACACTTAAATTAACAGGTGGATATCGATTTATACTGTTGATATGCAAGCTTGTTAAACAGTTGATATGAAGAAAATTGTTAAAATTGCAGATTAACATATTGAGCGAACAGCATTATATTTGTAACATATAGAATATATTCAACGGAGCATGCAATAAACAGATGACCTCTTTTATAGTTGAACATTTCCTGCACGATTATAATAAAATGTTTTTGAGTTTGTAGCGAAATAATAAACAAATGCTTATCTTAGCCATCTCGCTATTACTGAAAAACAGTATTTAGTTTACAACAAAAAACAGCGCAATGTCATAAAAAATAAATATCAGCTATAGAAATGGTTTGTTTACTTAACACAAGTCACGTGTTTAACTAACTGAGGACTAAACAAATAATATATTTCAAATAGCCAACCTAATAACTTGACATTATATACAAACCACTTATTATGACAGCTAAACTAAATACACTTTTTTTAAATTAGACATTATTTTACTAATAATTTGGGTGGTGATATCTGAGTATTATAGTACAACGGAATATGTTTTTAATCTTCCCTTATGATGAAAACAGTAAAGAAATAAAAATATATAACCGACTTCTACCTATAACTAAAAAGGTAAAAATAATTATAACAAAATACAACTCTAGCAAATAAATAACACATTCAACGTTGTTAGGTACTTACCCAGGAAGTAAAAAATGTAATCATTAAAAGGTGCTCATTCTGTATGAATTAATTACCTACCAATCTATTATATTTTGAAGACGGTGCCAAGCAAATCTAAAATCCTTCATTGCGTACTACTACGAGGATGAATCAAATATGAACCGGACTTTTCTGTTTCTCGCCCTGTAGGTAATTCGAGTGGCGTGACGTCTCGATATATGTTAGGTAGGGATGTTAAGAAGAGGGGAGTTCGTCGGTTTGGTGAGGCGTAGTCGATGCGCTGTTAGTAGCATCATGTCAGAGCAAGAGGTGCATACGTCTGTTGCGCAACGTGTTGTTATCAAATTTTTGGCGTGGTAGGGCGTTAGACCGTCTGAAATTTTGCGTCGACTATCTGCACAGTTCGGCAATGAAACACTTTCAAGGACCCAAGTGTACGACTGGCACAAAAAGTTTTCAGATGGTCGAAAGACAGTGGAAAATGAGCCTCATGAACGCCGTCCCACGACAAGCATCAATGAGGCGAATATCTACGCAATTCGTGAGCTGATTGAAGGCGTACTGCTGATCGATTTTCTGAACGAACGCCGTACAATTAATGCTGAGTATTACTGCGAACTACTCCAACAAGTGAAACTTGCCTATCGGCAAAAGAGGCGGGATATGTCTATCCGAAATGTGATTCTGTTGCATGACAACGCTCGGCCACATACAGCTGCATTGACTCAAGGAAAATTGAACAAAATGCATTGGGAAACCCTTGAACACCCGCCTTACAGTCCTGATTTGTCGCCATGTGACTACCACATGTTTGGGCCACTTAAAGAAGAACTGGGAGGCCACCACTTTGAGGACAACGAAGGTGTAAAAACGTTTGTGCGCAATTGGATATCGACACGACCAGTTTCATTCTTTGAGAAAGGTATTAAAAAACTTCCGATTCGGTGGGAAAAATGTATACATAAGAGAGGAGACTATGTAGAAAAATAATATGTATTAAAATTTGTATTGATCGTACCAATACAATTTTTAAAACAAAAGTCCGGTTCATATTTGATTCACCCTCGTACTATCTACTAATTCATCAAACTTGATTGTTGCTTGGCACCGACTTCAAAAATATACTAGATTGGTAGGTAATTAATTTGTACAGAATGAGCACCTTTTAATGTTTACATTTTTTACTCCCTGGGTAGGTACCTAACAACATTAAATGTGTTATTTATTTGCTAGATTATTATTTTGTTTTAAAAATTTTTACCTTTTTAGTTACAGGTAGAAGTCGGTTATATATTTTTTAATGTTTTATTTTCAACTTTTCAACTTTTTAGTATTTTTGAACTCAGGTAGTTTTCATTCTTTATTTTTTATTTAAGTATTTAAGTATAACCTTAATAGACAGGACCAGGTAACATCGAAAGCCTCAACATTACACAATGATACTTTCTCATTTAAATTGACAGGTTTACGAACAAAATGTACTAGTACGCGTTGACTTAATAAGTCCAAAATATATTTATGTTTTATGGACTACGCCATGTAACCTTTTTTCAACATTTTTTGGCAACCCTGTATAACTATATATAATTCCACTCCAACCTATGTACCAACCATCCTGTACATATGACTACCCTCGGACAAGCATAAATTTGTTAGCCGCCTTCTATAGGATTGAGTAGAATCCATCCCATATTTACGGAGTCAAATCCGTCCTATATTTCAACCATAGTATATAACTCCTTGTGGGCTAGCCCATAAATTAGTTCATTTTTTACATTTTGTATTATCGTCCTGTGTAACATTAATTCCTCTCCACACTTTATGCAACTTCTTATGGGCTATAAAAGAAATAATTTTTTAATCACACTGTATAAATATAATTCAACTGCAGCATATATTTCAACCATCCTGTATATGACAGTTTTTTAATCACCCTATATAATTTTAATTTCACATTTTTTCCAACATTTTATACCACCAATCGTCCAGTCCACCCTATATTCCAACCATCCTGTATATATGGCTGCCTAGGAACCACTATCATTCTAGTCCGTCGTATATTTCAATCTTCATATAAATGCAACTCTTCTATCACTTTATTTTATGATTTTGTTTGCTATAATTAAAGACCCTTTCTATAAACGTACCAAATAGCGGTTTAAAGTTTGACATGTGTTGTCACTGAATTTTCTATTAGGCTGGGAGAATGTGACAACCAAAAGCACCGTCTTCGAAAAAAGAAAAATTTGCGTTTAAATAGGTATTTGCCTGGTATACAAACAAAACGAGCTTGGTACTCATTGATTTAAGGAGCCGAAAATACTAGGCTTTACTACCTATATGCTTGAGATGTACATAGAAAATGTTCAAATTCGCAATTAATACTTCCAGTGCCTAAAATTACTGCACTATTACGTTGGAATTAAAATATTCATCAGGAAATGTCCGTTATGTCATTTCGATGAAATTTTTGATAAGAATTTTGGAATTTTCGGCGATTTTCTGCAAAACTGCAAGTTGCACGTCGCAGAAAAGTATATGAGATCACCTAAGGATCTCCCTTAATAGATTAAACGTAAAAAACTATGCACATCGATAAGGAGTTATCGAAAAATCGACTAAAATATTAGGGATATTGGTCGATTTCCATGCACGCATATGTTCATTCACAAATTTTATCACTTTTCCAATAGAATTCCTTTCCATAATTTGAAGTTTCACCAATCCGGATATATACCCTATTAAACAAGACCATACTCATTCAAAACGGTGCACCATAGGAGAAGAAATCAGGTAACATAAATACAAAAAAAAAACCAAAAAAAATACACGACGAATTGATAACCTCCTCCTTTTTGGAAGTCGGTTAAAAAGACTTTCGAATATTACTCAATAGAGACAGAAACGAGAAGAAAAGTTTTAATAAATATAGTAACCTATAATATTTTACATAAAGATGATTCCTATTTTTAAGTTCTATTACTAAGATTAGGATCTAGAGTAAAAACTTTTATTTTTAATTTTAATAACTTTATTCAAAGAAAGCAACTTTTGATACCATTATATTCATTTTACTGACTAGTTGCTTTCGATTTGTTATAAGCTATATTTAACTTTTTTGGGAATAACAGAATAATTATGAAATATACTGATTTTCCCCCCAATATGCGGATGCCACAATTATCATAAGAAAACAAATAACTTGTTCTGTTAGTATGTGTAGGTCAAATCTGGCAAGTGAATTGTTCCAATTCAACCGATTGACCACATTTTAAGGGTTTCCAAAAATATGTCATATTTGAGTACGGTAATTAGTAGTATTAAATAGAATACTTTTAAACTTTATATTTAGAAGTAATTTCAAAATTAATATAAATGAAGTCGTAAAATAAAGGCAACAAATAATACAACTGTAACATTAAATGGCAATCAATAAGTATCAGTTATTCTACGAGAACTTTTATGGCGTTAGTTATTAACATCCTTAAAGATAAATGAAATATGGGAACTAGTTGACCTCCCAGCAGATAAAAGACTATCCAGATTATAAAGGTACTCAAAAGGCCACATTATCTGTTAGAATGTCAGAATAATGGCTCGAGGCTTTGAACAGTAGAAAAGAATAGACAGTGGTGAAATTTGACTCAATTAGGCTGATATTATCCATCGCTGCAAAAGAAAAATTACATATATTATAATTTTATATAAAAACAGCATAATGGAAAAGAGTATGTTGATATACTTGAGAAACAACCAGATGGTTTCACACATGGCACTGAAAAGTCTGTTAATCATAAAAGGGTATTTCATAAGTCAAATGATTTTCCAAACGTTGGAATATATGGTTCACAAAATGTTTGCTGGGATTGATTGATTAATTTGTTTACCCAAGTATTAACGAGCACAAAAGGATCATTATTGACTTGTTCATAGATCATGGACTCTTGTTTACTCCAGAGAAGAAATCCCCTTATCTTTAAAATAGGAGTTTGAAGTAAGTGAATACAATATTGGAAACTTTTTAGGTATGGAAATGGAACAGAAGCTACATAGATCTATTTAATTACATCTATGTGCTAATGTTAAAAGAACTATTGATAAATTCAATATGCAAAATTCAAACTCTGTTATTATACCATCTAATCTGAGTGGTAGATCCAATACCAGCGATCAAGATTAAAAATGCTAATTTAATTGTCTTTGTGTACCAGACCAGACCTCAACTTTGCAGTAAATCATGCAAGCTGACTTTTAGAAAACCCCACTAACTCCAATTGAATGAATTGAGTGAATGAAACTCATTATAATGTACTTAAAAGGCACTATTAGTATTGGGCTGGTGTACTTTAATGATATGGCATTCAGTGGAAAGCTAAGAGTGATTCAAATTTTTCAGGGAATACTTCAACTAAAAAATCAACAATTCGATAGATATGCAAGACGAGGAACAATTTTATTAATTGGTGTCCTCACCATCAATCAGTCATTGCGGTATTTACCAGTGATGCATAATACACAACTGCATGTCAAACCACCAAAAAACTAACGTGGATTAAAAATTTTAATTTAAAATATTAGTGACACATTTATGTAACTTACATAAGATATCAATTTCACTTTAACGGGATAATCTAAGAACAAATGAGGTAATTAAAAATCAATGTATATATCACAAGAGAATCAAAAACATACTTACCTAGGTATACAGTTTAACTATGTAAGACAAAAATATTCTTCAAAACCAATTTTCACTTTATCAGCAAAAGAACAAATTGCATATCATTTTACTAAACCTATTGCTATATCATTTTCGAATTCAGATCAGAAACAGGTATATGATTCTACATTGTTACTGCAGACTACGCAAAGAAGGAAATGAAAACTCTAGGCTGTACCTATACAGTTCTTCATTCATCTTCAATCTCCAGGGGATTTCAAGTTTTAGGATTTTGTCACTAATTTTAAATGATACATCATTGAAATAATAATACCGAACTAAATTGAATGAAATCAATCCGAAATAAAGATTATATAGAAAATAATATACAAAATCTTCCTTATATTATATATAATAAACAAAGATAACCTAATATATGTCAAATAATGAAGTACTAAGGCTGCAAAACTGTTGCCCGGCTGCGCTGGCCCGAAGTGTTCTGTCTTCCTTTTTTACTTGACAGAGTCCTAAGTGATTAATAAATTCTTGCTGAAATGTGAATGCTAGAAGTTAGTTTACTGATAGTTAAAGTTTTTTAATTGAACAAATTTTTTCAATATTTAATCTGAGAAGATATAAAAGAACTAATTTTAAAAGTACGTTAACAATATTATTTACTGAACATTTGTATGATACATTTTTGGAATTTTCTTGGAAAGTACAGTCCAAAAAATAAAATATAGGGGATATTCTACTTAAACAAATTCCCGATAACATAGTTGCTCATAGATGATTTATCCTGTATAGTTCACTATTATATAAAAATACATGAAACTAAAATAAAACTATACCTGTCCCAGGAGTTTTTATGAAAATTGTTTGTTTAGCTAATAATTAATTTATTTCATACCTTATGTACACAGTGTATATGAAACTGTTATGTAGCTGTTTCATATTGAAACACTCTGGTACAACACGTAGTCAAGACATTGATGAATACCGTTACACATTAATCTGAAAGGCAAGTGATTTAGTAGTAAGAAAACCTGATAAATGGAATAATAATAGATAATTGCCAGATAAGCTTTAAATTAATAACATAGTGCACAAATAAAATATGTAACCTTCAAATAAAGGTTTTCTCTTGAGATGACACGACAGAAAGAACTATTGCGCTGTATATTTATGATTTGGTTTTTCGTAAGAGGTTCTTTAGTTCAAATCTAGTTGTATATAAGATTCGTCCATCGTGCATGAATAACCTGTGAGTTGGTTCCAGTCTGATCCTTTAAAGAAAAAGGTGTTCCTATTGTAAATTGTAATTTTCCAAAATCTACAGAAGTTCATGTTCAGACCATAGATTGGGTATGAAAAACGGTCTACATTTTCAGGTTTATAAATAAAATTAAACCAATTATAAAGAAATGAAAAAAAAAATGAAAAAAAACTGTTTTAATGTCAGAAATATATTTTTTTAACTTTTTGTGGTTATGATGTTAACAAAACAACAACCCTTTAAAAAATATATTTGTTTTTTGTCACGTTAACATCTTTTTTAGGGTTCCGTATATACAATACCCGGATATAATATCACTCCGGATTTCTGCCTCTGTCACATCACAGCCATTTTCTCCTAAACTACTGGACGGAAGAGGTTGAAATTTGGTATCAATGTATAGTTTGGTGACCCGATCAGGAGTACATATCGTAAAAGAAAAAAAATTGATTTTAGGGGTACTTCTGGGGGGGAACCTAAAAAAATCGAACATTCCCCCCCCTGATCTCCGAAACTACTCAGCCTAAAATTTTGAAAAAAATAGGAAATATAGAGCGTTGCCCGAACTTTACAGGAAAAGTAAGGAGAAACCATTAATATTACATTTGGGGGGCAATTATAGAATAAAACAAATTTAAAAATAAAAAAAATTTCAAACGCATCATGTAATAATCAAATGAAAGGTCTCATTCTGAGAACACAAATATATTTTTTTCATATATAAAAAAAATTATTTTAAAAGATATTAACGAAAATATACCAAAATTTACCCATTCCCCCCCTTATCTCCGAAACTATAAAACGTAAAGTTTTGAAAAAATATGGATTATAAATTCTGACCTTAAGTTTACTGGAAAAATAAGGGGAAACATCTGCTTTTAATTTTGGGGCCAATTACAGAATTAAATGGAAAATATAAAATTAAAATTGTTTCTAACCCATCATGTTATATATCAAATGAGAGGGCTCATTACGACGAAACAACTTTTTTTTTTAAATTTTTTTTATAATAAATTAATTAAAAGATATTAACAAAAAATATAAAAAAATTACCCAACCCCCCCCTTATCTCCGAAACCATAAGCTGGAAAATTTAAAAAAAAAAATGGAGGTATAGCCCTCACCTGAACTTTACTGGAAAATTAAGGAGAAAACCCTATATTTATTTTGGGGGGCAAATTATAGAATTAAATGAAAATTAAAATTAAATTGTTTCTAACTCATCATGTTATAATACAAATGAAAGGGCTCATTATAACAAAAACAAATATATTTTTTTCATATTTAAATAAATTAATTAAAAGATATTTATTAACAAAATATAAAAAAATTTACCCATTCCCCCGCCCTTATCTCCGAAACCATAAGTTGGAAATTGAAAAAAATGGAGGTATGCCCCTCACCTGAACTTTACTGGAAAATTAAGGAGAAACCCAATATTTATTTTGGGGGGCAAATTATAGAATTAAATGAAAAATTAAAATTAAAATTGTTTCTAACCATCATGTTATATATCAAATGAAAGGGCTCATTATAACGAAAACAAATATATTTTTCATATTTTTAAATAAATTAAATAAAAGATATTAACAAAAATATAACAAAAATTTAACCATTCCCCCCCCTTCCTTATCCCGAAACCATAAGCTGGAAAATTTTGAAAAAATATAGAGGTATAGCCCCTCACCTGAACTTTACTGGAAAAATAAGAAGAAACCCCCTAAATTCATTTTGGGGGGCAAATTATAGAATTAAATGGAAAATAAAAAATTATATTTGTTCTAAGGGTCATGTAATATATCAAATCCCAGGGCTCATATGACGAATAGGTACAAATATGTTTTTTTAATTTTTTTAATATGAATATTTTAAAATATATTAAAAAAATATATAAAAAAATACCCATTCTCCCCGTTATTCCCCAACTCTAAGACCTCATTTTTTTTGTTTATAGGAAAAATATGAAAAAATCCCTAATTCTATTATTTGGCCTCAAAATAATAGAATTAAACGGAAAATAAATTACTAGAAAACCCCCATAGTAATTTTAGGGACAAATTATACAATTAAATGGAAAATAAATATTCAATTTTCAAAGCATCAGATATAGATAAAAGACTCATTATGTGAATTACAAATATAACATATTTTAAATCATTTGTATTTAAGATATTAAAAAATATTAAACATCGATTAATTCCCACTTTAAAAACTACGCTATTTAAATTTTGAAAAATATATTTGTATTTATATTTTTAAATAATTTGAATAACAGATTTAATAATTTATAATATAAACTTTGGCCTATTTTGCCGTTTTTTTCTTCAATCTACAGAGCCTCAAAACTCAGACAGTAGATTATAAAAGTATTTCTGAAAGTTTATTAGTAAAATAAAAACTCTAATGTTACGTTTTTTTTTTGGGGGGGGGGGCAAATTAGAAAATTAAATACATATGTATTGTGATAAAAATCAAGCGAATCCTAAAGCAGATAATAAAATGTCTATGTTTGGAAAATCAAAGTGTAATTTTTTATAAAATTAAAAACGCTTCCTTTAAAAGATATAAGGGTAAGTATAAGAAAATGCACTCATTCCCTGCTTGTCTGAAACTGGAATATTCGAATCTTGAAGGTGGTACGGAACCCTAAGTATGCGAGTCCGACTCGCACTTGACCAAATTATTCACTAGAAACCGTTGGTATTGGTTCTTTCTACTAATCGTTTGCTTACGAACTAGTCTTAATTAGAACCTGCACTAATCATATTGGATTTGCTGTTAAATCAAATTGTAGAACTCTGAACATTTTGGTTATTGTCGGCATAGAATTTAAAATAATTCCACTCTGAGAACATTGTATTGATCCGAAGCATAAATATATATGACCTCAATTAGGATTCTGTATCAGTATATTCGAAAACATTGTTTAAGCTTTATAACTAAAAAATACATTTGTGAGCTAGTACATCAGTACGAAAGCATTGCGTACAAAGGAATGACACCTTGTAGAGAGTATTCAATATCTCTGACAGGTGAAGTAACCTGAAAATTTTATCGTGACATTCTGCCTAGGAGTTAAGGTGAACAGCAATTAGGGCTCCAGATTCGGAACCTCGGTGTGCTATTTCTCTCGAAAATCCTAGATGTCGTCTTACATCTCGCGTATTCAATTTTTTGATCTAGATTCACAAACAGTAAGAAACTGTTCTCGATTGTTGGATGCTACTTTCACTTTAAATCGTCACATTCGACATTAGGTAGGTACTAGATCAATCCACTTTCGTTGTTAAAGAAATTTATTTCTGTTAACTTATTATGTTCCAACTGCTTTAAAACAATGTTCGAAAATATTCACCAATTTGGGTCTGGATATATTGAATATGCAATATTAAAACATTGTAGCCCATTTTAAATAAAATAAATTTAATGTAATTATCCAGTAGACAGGAATTCCCAAATACATAATAAAAGCAATAACTATTTCCATTAATTAATTAATATTCAGATAAGAGAACTACATAAGTAAATAATGTGACTCACGAAAAAAGGAAACAATAGGAAGGACTATATACAATTATTTAAATTATTGATTTTTAGCAGAGATTTCTACGACGAAAAGATATAAGATACACCGAAAGATACTCTACATCGGTATTTAGTGCTAACTTTTTGCATCAAATAATTAATAAGTTTGTTTCTAAAGTATTTCAAATATAGTCATAACATTTGTATAGGTGAATTTGAATTAATTGAAGTAAATCTAGCAGTTCTCTCAGTGTTAAGCATATACCTAAACTACATTACGGTTTTGTACACGCAAGGTCCATTTTTACTAATTGTTACTTTACAATCATTGTATCAAAAATGCTTCCTTAGAAGGATCACGTACACTCTATTTATATCAACTTTTCTAAGGCATTGAATTTAGTTTAAAGTGTCCTACTTCATTCAAAATTATAAATTTTCTCAGATTGCTGGGACCTTATATCAACAACAACCAAAACAAACATTAATGTGAGCGAAACTGCGATTAAAAGCTTGTATAGTGTAACAGATACATAACCCCAATGTTCCTCTAAAAACACTGCTGTCAAATAGCATACAACAATTTGTCTAATAATAAAATAGCATTTTACCACAAAGTGATTTGCAGAATGTGAGTTGGACTTGCATTTAAGGGCTATAACGGTCATCACATCGATCTATAAATTTACAAAATTTTACAAAAAATTAAAACATATTTAAGAAAATATTTGCATCGAACCTGACTTTTAATTAAACTTATATAGATAAACTAGCAATTAATTAAGATCTTTCTAGGTCATTTTTTAATCGATATTTTAATAAACTTTATCTTTGATTACAGCCCGCTCGTCACATCCCTCACCTTCACAATCTTCCTCTCGACACACTCCATCTTATCCTTCTTACAGCCCACCGGCTTCTAGTCATCCAGCTTATAAGCCTTCATCATCATATCCTTCTCCATCAAGACCATCCCACGACAATTATTCACCTTCTCGTACCTCGTCTCATCCTCTCCCTCAGTATCTCATCCTGTTTATCAGCCTCCTCCTGGAGGTTATCCATCCTTTCGGCCACCTAACACTGGAACAGGGACTCAAAGACCTTTAGGTTTTGTACCTCCCGCCTCTCATCCATCTGGAGCGGAAGGTCCACCAAAGAATGTAGCGCTGTTGGAAGTGCGGCAGGTAAATATTATATTGTTTTCTCATTTAACACTTAAATAATATCCGCGAACACATATTGTTATTACACGTTTACTAATTTCACATAATATGTTTAGTGTTTTAATACAAACTAGAATCTTCTGTGGTTGAAATTCGACCAATTGTGACAGTGAGTAATGAAATTTAACTCTCTTGTTGTATATATAATTACAGGATTTATTTGTTTTGAAATTCATAATTCTCAATTTAATGTGAAAAGAGACAACAAGTGGAAATTAATCACAAAAATTTAGTTACCCCGAATTTCTTAGAATTAAATAATTCAGCTTTTTACCAGTAGAATAATAATAGAAAATAGAATAAAGGTAAATGACAATTCCATTTGAAAATATTGAATAGTTATGAAGTAGAAATCACATATGTAGAAATTACAAAAATAATCTGTTTTAATTTATTGCTAATACTTACATATTCAATTCCATTGTTTACATATAAATAGTACATGG